>JAJJKW010001493.1:0-104216 GCA_023805745.1 Isotricha sp. YL-2021b | reverse complement strand
ATTATTATTATTATTATTATTATTATTATTATTATTATTATTATTATTATTATTATTATTATTATTATTATTATTATGGTTATGTTTATCTTTTGAATTTTCTTTATGGGATTGTTTTTCTTTTGATTTATTTTTTTTATCCTTTTTTTCTTTCTTTTTATCTTCTATTTTATTTAAATATTGTTCATATTTATTTTCACCAATATATTTTTCTAAAATTTGTAATATATTTTTATAATTAATTTTTAAAAAATTTGAATATTCAGGATAATTTTGTAAAATATATTTAGAACCATTTTCATATTTATCAACATTTTTAGATAAAAATCCACATAAATATATTTGAGTCAAAACCATTAAATTTTTATTATTTTTATAATTAGAAAAAACTTGAAAAGGACCATCTTTAATTCCATTAACAAATTTTCCAAAAGTAAAATTTTTTTGATCTAATTTAAATTCATAACCAGATAATTTTCCTTGATGAATATAACCAAAAGTAGATTTCCCATTAATATCATATTTTTCAAAATAACCTTCTTGTTTTCCATTAATATAATTTAATATTATTAAATAAGAATTTTTATCAACTTCCATGATTGTATCATTAAATGGTTTTCCAAATTTATCACAAGAACCATAAATATATAAATTTGGTTTTTCAATATGATATTTTTTAACAAAAGACATTTCTTTATTTTTTATTTCACATTCCATTTTTTCTTTTTTATGTTTATTTGTTACAATTGCAATATCTTTAAATTGAAATTTATTCTTATGTTTATTTTCTTCTATTCCTCCTTCAATAATATATTTTTGTTCTATTTTCATACAATAATTTTTGATTAATTTATCATCTTCAAAAAATAAATTATATGATTCTTTATTATTATTTAATATTAATATTCCTGGACCACTTTTTTTTCCTTCTCTAAATAATCCTTTATAAATAAAATTTTTAGTTTTTAAAATACCAAAACCATCTGGAAGATTTTCTATTGTTTCTCCTTTATAATATTCTTCTTCATTTATTTTTATTGTTAATATTATTCTTTGTTCTATATCTCTATCAATTGTTTTTTCAAATTTTTTATTTTGAAAAAATGGAATTTTTAATATATCTTCAGAAAAATTTAAAGAAAAATTTATTGGTTTTTTTGTCTTTTGTTTTTTTTCTTTTTCATTTATTTTTTCCATAATAAATAAAAATATTTATTATTTTTTTTAATAAATAACCTATAAATGAGTATTCCTCTCAATTTTGATTCTTCAATTGATACTTTTTTAACAGATTTAATTAATACAAAAAATAATCAAACAAAAGAAGATATTTTATCAGGAAAGATTAATTTTCCAGACATTAATTTTGATAAAAAAGATAAAATACAATTGAAAAATGAAGATAATATTTTATTAAAAAATAGATTATTAAGAAAATATAAAATTTCCTTATTTGCAGAAGAAAGAGCGAAATTAGAAAGGAATGTTTCTAATTATGAATATTTAATTATGAATTTAAAAAATTTAAACAAATCAGTAAATTTAAATATGAATGAAAAACAAATAAATACATTTAAGTCAAGTTATATACCTTCAACACCTCCTTTACTTAAAAGTCAAGACAATAAAAAAATAGTCTATAAACTTAAAAGTGATATATCAAATAATAATGATTTGAATAATAATGAAATATATTCTACCAATAGATCATATTCAAATTACCAAAAAAAAGACAATCATTCTGATATAAGAAAAAAAATAATATCAAAAGAACAAATAAAAAATAATTACAATTATATATTAAAAAATGAAAAAAGATCAATTTCAAATCATCCTAATTTATTAAAAAAGGAAGAACATTTATTAATTAATAAAAATTTAATTAGACCTAATATTATAAATAAAAATAAAGATAATCAAATATTAAATTCTTTTAATAAATCAGTTCAATTTCAAAGGACTGGAAGAGAGGTTTTATTAAATAATAAATATAAAACTGAATATATTAATCAATTAACTTCTACAATAGAAAAAGATATTTTAAAATATGATAAACAAGATCAAGATTATATTTTAACTTTAAATGCTAAAAATTTTATAAGAAGACTTAATGTTGATAAAAGTAATCAAGAAATAAGAAAAAGAAAAAGAAAAATACATGAATATAATAAACAAATTGATAAAGATTTAAAAATGTATTATGATAAAAAAAAACAAACAGAAATTAATCATGATATGATTAGATCAATGGAAGATGATTTAAAAACAATTAAATTTAAATATTTTGGAAAAAAATATGTAAATAAAAAATATCATTATTATACTCCTTCATCATCAAGGATTAAAAATTATGGAAAAAATCAATTAACTAGTCAATTAAGAGATTATAGTGAAAATACAACATCTTTGAATAATCCTTATCCAAATATAAATAAATATCAATTTTTAAATATTGAAACTTATGATAATTATCCTATTAGATATAAAGAAGATGAAATTCCTTTAAATGAAGAAAATATTAATTATAATATTGAAGAGAATAATTTTGATAATGAAACATTTTCAATGTCAGATAATTTTAATAAGAGAAGTCCTTATTATTTTAATGAACCAAAATATAATTTAACAATGGAAAAAAGATTAGAAGAAATTAAGCAAGAATATGGTATTAGAAGAAAACCTCCAGTTCCAAAAATGAGATTAAAATCGGGTAAAAATAGAAATGAAAATGAGAATAATAATAATAAAAATAAAATCAACAATGAAAAAATAAATAATGATGATTCATTTAAAGATAATATAGATGATAATAATGTAGAAAAAGAAAATAATGAAAAATTAAATGATGATAATAATCAAAGAGAGAATATTAATGATAAGAATAATAATGAAAGTTTTATTGATGAGGTGAATGAAAGAAATAACTTTGAAAATATAAATAATGATAATATTAGTGAGAGTATGAATCTAGATAAAAATGAAAACAATAATTTTGAAAATATTAATAATGAAGAAAATGATAATAATAATTATAATGAATTAAATGAAAGTAATGATAATTAAATATTAAAAAATGATTAAAATGAAAAATTCTATGAGATGATAATAATAATGATTAAAATAAATCTTTTAATGTATAAAATATTATTATGTTAATTAAGAAAATAAGTTATTAAATAGTTATATTTTTATAAAAAATTTAAGAAGTAAAGAAAAAAACAAATATAACTAAATTATTCAATTTTTTTTATTTAAAATTTAAATTTTCAAAACACAGAGGTATGATAATTAAAATATATGAAAAAATATATAATAATTTATTCATATAATTTCAATTTAATTATTTATTACAAAAACTAAAAAATGGGATAAAAAGTAAAATCTTTTTTCAAATTTAAATTAATTTAACTTCACTCATTTTTATTAAAATTTTAATTAATTTATTAATTTAAATCTCTTATGAATTTTTTCAAAAAACAATATAACATTAATAATTTATCACGGTTTGATTACTTTTAAAAATAAATAATTCTAGAATAAGAGGATTAATTTTTTTTGAAAAGAGTAATTATCATTTTATTTTTTGCTTTTAATATTTAATGGGTTGTGGAAGTGCAAAAATAATTAATAATAAAGCATTAAAAAAACCACCTCTAACTAAAGTAAAAATAAATCCTGATAAACCAAATTTACTAAAAAATATTTTATATGGTTATATAGAAGGGAATTTTAGAGATTGCTTAATAACAAATGAAAAAGAATTAGAAGAAAAATTAATTAATTTTATTCCGACAAAAATACCAAATAATAATAATCCAAATGAATTAATTCATAATGTTATTGATGATATAATTACACAAAGTGTTGAGTTTAATTTTAATAATAATAATATAATCGCTTTAAGAGGAATTAATAAAATTTTGAAAGTAGAAGAATATAAAGGAAATTATTTAGTTTTTCTTGAAGAAATAAAAGGAATGAGTTCTAAATATATTGCTATTATTGTTAAAAAACTTAATGGAAATCCTGAAATTAAATTATTCAATATTGAATAATATTTAAAATAATATATATAATTTTATATATAATATATATAATACATTTAATTTATTAAATTTTTGAAATAATATCATCCAAAAATGAAATTACTAATAAATATTCTAATTCAATTGATGAGTTTTTATTTTGAATTAAAAAATTATTTACATTTATTCTATTATTTTTTTCATAACAATCAATCATTAAAATTTTATTTTCTTGACCAAATTCATTTAAATCTAAAATTGTATCACTTCCATTATGAGATTTTATTTCTAATCTTCTTAAAGGGATTTTTTTAATAATTTTAATATCTGAAGGATTTTTTGTGTTTCCAGTTAAATTTTCACCTAAATAAAAAGAATCAGATGTTAAAAATATATAACAAATTGTTTTTGATTGTTTATCATTTTTAAAAGTTATTAAATCACAAATTGCTTTTTCTTCTCCAAATTCTTTATAATCATATTTTTTTCCTAAATTGTAATTTTCAGATTGACTAATTAAAGGAAATTCTTTTAGGTTAATTAAAGTATTTTCATTATCATTAATATAATTTATTATATCAAATAAATAAAATATTTGTATTAAATCATTTATTATTTCAAATTTTTTTTTACTTGGATATAAAATAGAAGGATATTCATCTATATTTTCATAATCAATTAATGGAATTAATATCCATGGTAAAGAAAGTAAATCATTTATTTTTTTTTTTATTTTTTTGATATAGATTTCATATGCTCCTTTTGAATATTCAAATAAAAATGATTTATATATTTCGTTATATGAAATTTTATTTTTTATTTCTTCTACCTTTTTTATAATTTGGTTTTTTAATTTTGGCAAAAATACTGATTTAATTTTTTTTTCTTCATAAATATTATTTTTTAAAAAAGAGACATAATTTTTCAAATTTAAAAGTATAATTTCACTTGTGACAATCCTCATTGAATAAGATGTTAATATAATATAAAAAAGAGCATCATATAATATAAATTTTTTTTGTCCATCTTTTTCTTCTTGTTCTTCTATTTTATTAAAAAACTCAAAATATTTTAAAGGGTTTACAAGTTGATTTTTATTATCATTATATAAATCAAAAATAAAATAAATAAGTAAATTAATAATTAAGGTATAATTATCATCTCTAGTATAAAAAAAATCTTGAATATTATTTAATATTCCATTTTCAACACAATTATAAAGATTATCTTGATTATTTATATAATTTTCTAATATTATAAATGGGCTTATTTCCTCTTTTTTTCCATCAGCTAAATTTACTCCTGTTTCATTTTTCATAAACTCAGAAATATTTTTCCATATTTTATCATTTACATCAATAAAATCAGTATGTTGAATCATAAAATCAATTGATTTATTAATATCACTAGAATAAATTCCAAATTCTCTTGATTCATTAATTTTAGTTAAAATATTTTTATCTATAAATTTATTAAATAAAAGAATTGTAATTGTATCTAAAATAAATTTATTTTTTATAGAATTCAATAATAAATTAAATATATATAAGCAAATTAAATTTGAGATTTTTTCTTTTTTTTTTGAAATAAAAACTCTTAATAATGGAAAAATAATATCATTAAAAAGAGTGTTTATTAAAATAAAATTTATACTTTCAATATTTAAACTAAGTAAATCAGAAATATAAAATATTAAATCAATTAAATCATCATAAGTATTTTTTAAAATTTTTATATTATTTTTATTACTTACATCTATATTTGAAATAATAAAAATAATTTCTCTTAATTTAAAAATTAAATTAGGATAATAAACACAAAATGGAAAAACAGTTAAAAAGCTTCTTAAATGAGTTTCTTCTATTTTTAATATTTGTAATATTATGTTTCTCACTACATTTCTTATCATTGGATTTTTAGAATTATAAAATGCTAAAGTATTTGTTAATAAAGGAAAATCATTAATTTCATAATTATAAAAATATGAAATATTATCTTTATTTAATTTTAAAGATAAAGTTTTCATAAAATTAATTAAAAATTCTGTTAATTCATCGTCTTTAAATCTTAATACAATTAAATTATTAATTATTTTTGAATTATATAATTGTCTTATAAAATTAGAATTTTGAATATTTGAAATTAAAAAACTAATTGTTTTTAATACAGCATAATAAATTTCAATGTTTTTAAAAGATATTAAAGTTTTAAATGATTCTAAATAATTTAATTCAAAAAAAATGTTAAAATATTCTTCATAATTTTTTTTATCTGAAACAAATAAATATCCACTAATTTCTTGTAAAACTTTAATTATATTTTCAATAGAATTTTTTTCCAACTTTTTGTTTTTATAATTTGATAAAAATTTAAAAAAAAGTTTGAAATCATTTTCATTCATTTTAGTTTCATCAGGCATAATTATTGACATTTTATGAATGAAAAGAAATTTAAAAAAAGATAATGAATTTATTTATTAATTTAAAAAATAAAATTTATTTATTTTTTTTTAATCTTAATTTTGAATTATTTCAATTTTTAAAATTAATTATATTAAACGTCATAAATTATTATTTTTTGAAGAAACGATTAATTGAAATTTATATTGAATATTTAAATGTTCTAAATAATTTTTTCATAAAAAAATATTAAATGTGCTTGAAGAAATTCCGTTTTTTATCCAAAATTATTTTTATAATGATGATATTAAAATCAATTGAGGAAAATAATATTCAATGTGATATAAAAAACTGTCAAAACTGTATTAATTCAAATTCTTGTTCAATATGTAAACCAGAATATGAATTATTTAAAAAAAAATGTTATTCAACAAAATGTTCAATTTATGGTCATTGTAGTTTATGTAATGAATATGATTGTGTTAAATGTGATAATGGATATAAATTATTATATGGAACTTGTGATGTAAGAGAAAAACAAAAATATTATATTAAATTTTTATTTTATTTTCTTCCTTTTTTTATTATCTTTTTCATGATTACAGCTTATCTTATTCATAAACATAAAAAGAAAAATATAACTCCAATAGTAAAAGATAATGTAATAAAAAGGAAACATCCAAAATGTGGAAATTATATAATAATAAATGCAGAAAAAAATAATTTTAAAGAAGATAATAGTATTAATATAAGTGATGTAAGAACAGATTCTTCTTCAATTTATGAAAAACAATCAGAAATAAAAAAAGAAAAAAAAGGTTGTGTATTTTGTGATAAACAAAAAATAAATTTAATAAGTGATTGTGGTTGTGGATTATGTAAAGAACATTATAAAAAAATAAAACATGGAGAAAAATTAATTTGCCCAATTCATAATATTAATATTGAAAAAAATTATGTGATAACTTTAGAAAAAAAAAGTGATTTAAAAGGAAATTATATTGAACATTTAGGAGAACAATTATGTCCAATTTGTAAAATAAATACTGGAGTTCAAGGCTTTAATTGTAATTGCAATATGAAACTTTGTTTAAAATGTTATAATGAAAATGTTTATGTTTTTAAATATAATACTTGCCCAGGATGTGGAAAAAAAGTTTAGGATTTATTTTATTTATTTTTTGGGGAGGATGTAAATTTTATTATTTTTTATAATTTTTATTAAAGGTGTATAATTAAGTATTGGTAATATTATTATTATTTCAATGGTTTTTATTCAATAATTTGATATACTGAAATAAATATTTTTTTTTGAAAATAATTTAAAATTATTATTTCAATGATATTAATTTCAATTAATTTTTGATATTCTAAAATAAATGTTTTTTATAATAAAATATTTAATTTTTTTCTAAAAAATGAGTCAAAAACTATTTAATATAAATTATTTTGAACCTGCAATACAAAACGAAGAATATCCTTTAAAATTAGATCCAATATTAAATGACAAATATAGAAAATTAGAGATGATATTTAATTTATATTTTGATGAAAATTCAACAAAACAAGCAAAAGAATTATCAAGAACAGAAAGAGATTATAAATTTTTAACAGATAAATCATATGTATATGGTGAAGTAACATTTAGATCAATGGCATATATATTTGAATATGCAAAAAATACATTTGGAATAAATGAAGAAGGAAATTTTTATGATTTTGGAAGTGGATCTGGAAAAGGAATGATTTCAGCTTTATTATGTCAAAATTTTAAACAATATATTGCAATAGAATTTTTAGAAGATATAATAAAAAAATCAGCAATAACAATAGGAACTTTTCTAGGAAATTTTTCTATATATTATTCCCAAATGAAAGAACTTTTACCAGATTATATTTTTCCAGAAGATTCAAATATACCTTCAATTTCAATAAAAAATGGAGATTTTTTATTTGAAAATATAACAAATGCTTCTTTTATTTTTGCAAATAGTACATGTTTTTCAACAGAATTAATGTATAATTTATCTAAAAAATTACAAGTTGAATGTCCTCCAGGATGTATTGTTGTAACATTTACAAAAAAATTACCTTTAATAAATTTATTAGAATGGGATATAATTCCTCAATTTAAAAGATTAATGTCATGGGGACTTGTAACAGTATTTATTCATAGAAAAAAAAATATTTATGAACAAATGAATAATACTCAAAGTTCTGTAAATTCTAAATCAAGTAAAACTAGTAGTTTAAGTCAAAGTGGTTCTTCTTATTCTCAATCAAAAACTTCTAATTTTAATTCGGCTTCAAGAACTTCTAATTCTAAATCTTCTAATATAAATTCTACTGTTAAAAGAGAACAAAATTCTTCTTCTAAAAATGATAATTCTTCAAAAAAAGAACAAAATTCTTATTCAATAAAAAGAAATAATAATAATAATGAATCTATTAAAAGAGAACGTAAATCTTCTATTAAAAATGAAAGAAAATCTTCTGTTAAAAATGAAAGAAAATCTATTTTTAAAAAAAATTCTTCTGTTCATAGAAAATCTTCTTTAGCTGGAATTGATAAAAAAGAATTAATTGAAGCTCTTAAAGTTTTTGATAAAGAGGATAAAGGTGTTATTTCTGTTGAAGAATTAAGACAATGTTTATATCAATTTAAACATATTTCTCATCAAGAAGCTGATGAAATTATTAAAGAAGCCGATGTTGATAAAGATGGTTTTGTAGATTATAATGAATTTGCTCATGTTATTTATAATAAATAATTAATTTTGTATATTTATTTTATATTTAGTTTTTATTTATTTTATATTTAGTTTTATTTATTTTTATAAGGATTTATTTATAAAATTTAAAAAAAGTAAAATATAATTTCTATGATATTTTCTTTAATAAAAGATAATACGATGCAGTTGCATAATTAAATTCATTCTTTTTTAAACAACAAATTACATATTCTTGGTCATAACCTAATTGTTCTAATTCTTTTAGTACATTTTTATTTATAATTTTTTCATCTTTAATTTCTTTTCTTGAAAGAAATATTTCATTTGAAGATGAAATTCGTTTAGATTTAATTTTTGAAAAACTTCCATTATTTAAAGGAGATAAATCATTTTTAATATTATTATTATCTGAATTATTTTGAGAAATAACAATTCCATTATCAATTTCACCATTATTATTAAGTTCATAATTCCTATTAATTTCTTTTAATTTAGCATTAAATTTAAGAAAATTATTTTTAATATCTAAATCACTATTTAAAATTTCATTACTATTATTACTTTCAGAACCATGAATAGAAGAATTATAAGGAGTTAAAATAAAACTTTTAGTAGTAATATTATTTTTTTCTTCTTCTTTTTTAGTATCTAAATTCCTTAAATCAAAAACTTCTAAATCATCATTCTTAAAATTAACGAATCTGTAATCAACAATATTTTTAGAAAGTAAAATTTTTTCAGCATTAGTAAATAAATTATATTCAAAACAATTAGAAACATCAACATCAACAAGCCAAGGATGATTTAAAATATCATTAATAGAAATTCTTTTATTAGGATTAACTTCTAATAATTTACTAATTAAATTTTGTGCTTCATTTGAAATATTTTCAATAGTTTTATAATGTCCTTTTTTAATTAATTCATGTAATTCTTTATTATTATTCCCCTTAAAAGGTATAGTTCCACTTAACATTGCATATAAAACAATACCAACACTCCATAAATCACAAGAAAAATTTTCATAACCTTTATTATTTAAAATTTCTGGAGCAATGTAAGCAGGAGTTCCACATTGTTCAAATATTTTTTCATTTAAATTTATTTTTTTACTTACTCCAAAATCACATATTTTTATTGTATTATCTAAATCTATTAATATATTATCTAATTTTATATCTCTATGTATTATATTCTGAGAATGAATATATTTTAAACATAATATTATTTGCTTAAATAATATTTTTGCTATTGATTCTGTTAATTTTGCTCTTTTTCTTATATAATTTAATAAATCTCCTCCACAAATATATTCCATTACTATACAAAAATGTTTTTCTGTTTCATATATTTCTAATATATTAACTGTATAATTTGAAGAAGATAATTGTTTCATTATATTTGTTTCTAATTCTATTTTCTTTTTTTGTTTTTCTTTTTTTAAATTTTTTTTATTTATTGTTTTTATTGCAACTAAACGACCTGTTAAAGTATGTAATGCTAAATTTACTTTTCCAAAAGCTCCATTTCCTAATCTTCTTCCATATTTATAAAATTTTAATTTTGTTGTTGGATATTTTTTATTTTTTTTATAATAATTTTTAATATATGATGATATTATTTCCATATCTTTAAAATATGATTTTTCTTTTTTTATTTCTTCAGTTTTATTATTATTTGTTGTTGTTATTGTTTGAATATTATCTAATGTTGAATTTATATATTTTAATAATGAATCATTTTCATTTTCATTGTTTATTATATCTTGATCAAAATCATATTTTGCATTATTTTCTTCTTTTTTTGTTTTTTTTAATAATTGTTTTTTTCTATTTTTGTTTCTTTGTTTTGAAAAAGAGAGTGTATGAAGATTGAATAATATATTATTTTTAAATTCTTCATTTTCTTTGAAATAATTTTTTTTATCAGTTGAATTTTCATTTTCTTTTTTTTTACTTAAATCAAAAATAATTTGATATTCATTTGATTCATCACTAGGATTTTTATAATTTTTAAATATTTTTTTTTCTTGATTATTATATTTTTTAATCTCTTTTGGAAAAGAAGTAGAAAAATCTCTTAAACTAATTGAATGTCTATTAATTTTTAAAGCATTTCTATTTGGATTTATCATTTTAAATTTGTCTAAAAGTTCATTATTACTATTATATTTATAATGAAAGGTACTATTATTGATATAATTTTTTAAGCTATTATTATTTTCTAGATTACAATACATATCATTTAGAGTACTATTAAACCCATTTTCAAATGAATTTTTTGACTGATGTGTTGTTTTATTTAATTGATTTATCTTTTTATAAATTTGAATTTGAGGTTTAAAATTAGTGACTGTTGAAGATATTAACGAATTTTTTTTAAAAAAACTTGAAAATAACCCTTGATTATTTATTTGATTTTTATTATCATTTAATAAATATTTTGAATTTTTAAATGAATTATTTTTAGTCAAAATTGCTCCTTGATAAAATTTTGAAGAAATAATATTAGAGCCATTTAAATAAAAATTATTAACTTTTTTTTCATCCAAAATACAATTCATTCTTTTTTGATTTTGTTTTTTAAAATAGTCAACTATTTGAAAATGATTTGTTTGAGGCATTAAAGAAGAGTTTATATTGTTTTGTGGTAAAGAACTATTATTTATTCTTCTAATTTCATTTGAAAAAGATTTTTTTTCTTTTCCTTTGATTACTTTATATTTTAGTAAATAATCATAATTATCATTATTTTTATTCTTGGAAAGAATTACCTTATTTTTTTTGATTTCTTTTAATTGCTTTTTTAAAATATTGTCAAATTTAAATGAATCTTGAGAATTCTTTGATGAATTGGATTTTGAGTTTATTAAATTTTTATTAGAATAGACAAAGGATACTGAATTTATTATATGTTTAATTTTATTTTTATTGAAATATTGTTTTGGAGTCTGAATTTTCTTTATATAATCCATCATTATTTGTTTTTAGGTTAAATTTAATATTTTATTATTATAAAAAGAATTAAGGATTTTTAAATATACATATATTGTATATATTACTAATTATTTTTTTATATTCTTAGAAATTTAATATATTTTTCTGATTCATTTTTATTTTCAAATATTTTATTTTTTTGAATTAAAGAAAATAAAATAATATGAATTCTTTAAATTTATATTTTGAATTTAAATATTTATACCCTAATTTCAATATAAAATAAATATTAAATATATTTTATCTTTTTTAAATAAATATTTTACATTTTTTAGTTTTTTATTTTTTTTTCCAGATAATCTTTGATTCACCTAAGAAACAATATATTTTTAAATGATAAAGCACAAATATATGTCTTTCTAAAAAATATTAATAATAATTTTCTTAGAAGAATAAACATTTTATTTAATATAAACAATTTTCTACAAAAAAATATCTATCATTTTTTTTTGATAATATGTCTAATATTTTTATCATTATTCTAAACAATAAAAAAAATTTGAAACATTTAAAGATATATATTTCTTTTATTTTTAAGAATATATTTTATTTCAATATTGAAATATTTTATAAAATAAATTAAAAAAATAATAAATTTCTAAATGTTTGAAAATGATGCTAAAGGATGGTATGGAAGTTATTCATTAGCAGGAAAAAATTCTGCAGAAAAATATCATTCAATAATTCATAAAGATGAAATTTTAGGAAATGAATTTAGAAAAATTAAAGTTAAAGATATTTTTTCTCCAGATGATCCTCATCCTCTTGAAACAATAGATGATAATTTAGATATATTTAAAGTTTTTTCAGAAGAAAAAAAAAAAATAGAATTGTATATAGCAAAAAAACACAAAAAGAAAAAAGTTATAGATAAATATAAATATCATAAAAGACATATTCAAGAAGGAAATAGAGTTAAAAATAATTCAGAAAGTAGAAATACTATATATTATCCTAAATATGAATATATTTGGCCAAAATTAGTTTCTGCTCCTTCTTGGAAATTTTCGAAAGAAAAAAAAAAGAAAGAAAAAAAAGATTTAAAAGATTATCATATAAATACTACTTTATTTACTTCATCCTCTTCTAAATGTTTAGTAAATATGGATAAAACTACCCAAAGAGGTAATTTTACTATTTTTCATGATATAAGAATAAGAAATGAGAAAAAATTTGATAAAAAATCTTTAAGCATAAAAGATATTAAAACTGATAATAATAATAATATTAATAATAATAACAAAAATAATAATAACAATAATAATAATGATAATAATGATATTAATGATATTTTAAATAATAATGAAAGAAAAAAAAAAGGAAAAAAAACATTTAAAAACAATTCAATGAAAGATATAAAATCAAAAGGAATAAAAAATATAGAAATAGAAACAAATACAAATATAAATAATATATCAATTAGAAGTTACAGAAATAAATCGAAAAAAAATATATTAACTCCTGAAAATTCAAAAAGAGAAATAACAAAAGGAATAGATTTCCAAAAGACAATATCAAGAGAACAAATTGATAAAATAATAAATAAAAGAATACATGTAATTCCATTTATATTACCAAATTATGATATAATAAGAGAAAGAATGAAAACTTCAGTAGTATATAATAAACCAAAAAAAAATAAACAAAGAATAAAATATTTTAAAGGAATTGATTCTGGAATTACATATCAACCAGATATTGCAATAAATAAAATAGATAATCATAGTGAAGTTAAATCTCCTGATTTTAGATTAATGACTTCTAGAATTGATAAAAAAAATAGTAAATTACCTACTTATATGCAAAGTGTTTTTGATAGAAAAAGTGTTGAAACTATTACTGAAAAATCTTTACAATTAAATAATTTTTCTAATGGAAAATTTTTAAGCCCTTCTAATTCTTTTTTACCTAAAAGAAGTTATAATAATTTTATTAATTTAAATATATTAAATAATGATTTATATTCTAAAAGTAAAGATGATGATTATTTAAAATATAGAAAAATGCTAAAAACTTCTTTAAATTTTTATCATAAAAATTTTGATGAGTTAATTAAAGAAGGTGCTTTAAATAAGTTTGATAATATTACTTTGAAAACTATTAAAAGAAAAAGAAAAATGAATCATATTGATCTTGAAAAGTTTTTGGTTAATTTTGAAAATTTTGATGATGATTAAAATTATTATTTGTATTATTATCTTTTATATTTATTTATCCTTTTTTTTGTATATTTTGACATTTCATTTAAATGAATATTATTTATATAATGTTAATATATGTTAAATTTTTTCAATGTGAAGTTTGTATTTTTATTTTTTGTACTTTAATTTCCAAAGAATCCATTAAAGATAATAGATTTTCTTGTAATATAATTTATATTTTTTTTTATTAACTTTTTTTGAATTTAAATATTTTATACTATTTTTTCCTTTTTATCTTTTTTAAAAGATGATATAATTAATATTATAATTTAAAAGAATTCAAATTACAGAAGGAATAATATTTTATTTTAAAACAATTTTTTTTTTCAATCAATCAAAAATATTTTGTTTTCTGGAATAAAAATTTTATCATTAACAATTTTTTTTGTTATATTTTATTTCTTCTCTACTCTTTTTACAATATTATATTTTAATCTTAGAAATATACTTCTCAATATTTTCTTGTGTAAATTTGATATATATTGTAAAATCAAAAATTTCAATTTTAATTTTTGACTTTTTTGTCTTTTTATTTTTGGTCATAAAATTGTACTTATTTGGACCGTTAAAAACTTTCTTCTGGTTTTTTAAAAATTCCAAACAAACCCAAATTATGGAAATCTACGTAAAGGACTTAAAAAAAGTTATTGATAGATAAAATAAAATCAAATGAAGAAAATAATTTTAATGAAAAAAATAAAAATAACTGAAATAATTCAATGAAAATATTCAAAAAAAAAAAAATAAAAATCTAAAGGAGTTTAAATATATAATCAAAAAATGAAATTAATTATCAATACATAAATTTTTCATATTGTTGAAAGAAAATATGAAAAAATAGATGATTTGAAGGAAAGAAAAAAAAACGTTTGCCAAAAAAAATAGAAAAAATTAACAATGATATTCAATAATATATGAATGGTAAATTAATATTGATTAATTTTATATGATATGATTATTTTTTTCATTTAAAATTTTTTTTTTTAAAAATAATTTTTTTACTTGAATTATTAAGGAAATGGTTTCATTTATGTCAATGATAAAACAAACTATTCAAACATCTATAATTAAATCTTCAAGTTTAGTTTCAGAAGAAGAAGAAGAAAAAGAATTAGAAAATAATAATGATAATTATAACCAAAATTTAGAAGACTCATATGATGAATATAGAATTTTATTATTATCTGTTGCAAAAAGATATAATAAAAGAAAATTTAGAGAACTTTTCTCAGAAATTGAAAAAAGTCAAGACAAATATTATCAATATGATTTATTGAATCATTTTATTTTTACTCATTTTCAATTTAGATGTTTATTTAAAATAATAGAAAGAAAATTGAGAAAATATTATAAATTACAAATAATAAAAGGATTAGATAAATGTTTATTATTATTGGGCAATTTATTAGAAAAATTTTCTAAAAATATAGAATATTTAACAATTGATGACAAAACAGAACAATATGAATATTTAAATTATTTTCATTTGAAAAATTTATATTATCATTCTTTGCTTGAATTTCATGAAAATAATTATCCTCAATGTTTAATTTATTTATGTTTAGCTGAAAAAATTATTCAAAAAACTTCAAAAGATATTACTAGTCCAAAAATATGGAGAATTACTCAAAGAATTTATCTTTTTATAACATCAATATTAATTGCAAAAAATGATTATAAAACTGCAAAAAAATATCTGAATAATATACTTAAATTATGTTATAAAGATTTAGATTTTTCAATATTTATAAATTATAAAGATGGAAATATATCAAAAAAAATATTATTCAATATGTTACTATGTTTTTATCAATTAGGATGTATTTTTGAACATCAAAATAACTATGAAAAAGCATTTAATTCTTTTCATCAATCAAATTATGTAAGTTTAACATTTTTAAAAGAAAAATATCCAGATATTACTTTCTATATAAATAATGTTTATGTTAGAGCAAAAAATCATTTTTTATTCTATAAAACTTTATCTGAAATGGATGTAGATTTATCAAAATATGCAGAAGAAGAAAAAAAAATATATAAAACTCAATTTAAAATTGCTGAAGAAAGTAGAATAAAAAAAGATAAAAAAACTGAAGAATTTATTAATAAACTTCATCTTGTTGAAATTGATGATGATCATACAAATTTATTGACAGAATCAGGAAGAAAACCAAAATCTGAAAGAATATCAAGAATGACTAAAAATATAAATTTTTTAAATTATTTAACTAGTGATGAATTTAAACCAACAATTTCAAAATTAAAAAATATGAATATTAATAAATTAGATATTGATTTAAAAAGAATTATTCAAAAAAAAATTATATCAATTAAAGTTGATAAAGATACTAAATTAAAAATTAAGAATCATAAAGATAAAAAGAAAAAAATTTTTTTAAGCACAGACTTAAAAGATAAAAATAAAAATAGTCATTCAAATATGTCAACTTATTTTATATCTAATAATTCTTCTTTTAGAAAATCTAATGCTCATAATAATTCTATTGTTGATTCAAGATTTAATTCAATTAATTCAAGAAATCCTTTTAAATATCCTTATGATAGATATATTTTTAGTAAAAATTATATGAAAAAAGCAATTTTTTTAGAAAATCAAATTAATAGAGAATATAAATTTCAAAAAGAACTTTTAAAATCAAAAAAAAATGAAATAATATATATTGAACCATTCGATTTAGATAAAGTAAAAAATGAAACAGAATTATATTATTCAATAGAATTAGAAAAAAATTTAAAAATATTAGAAGAGAAAAATAAATCTATAAAAGCCGAAGAAGCCAAAAGAACCAAAAATGCAATTTATGAAAGAATGAAATTTAATTTAAAGGAAAAAATTTGTAAATCTTTAGACTCCAAAGGCAATGAAAAATATAAAAAATTTATGAAAAAATTTGGTAAAAGAGAATCACAAATTCAAAGAGAAAAAATAATGAAATTATTATCTTTTGACAATGGTAAAAATAATAATAATGAAGATTTTGAAAATCCAAATTATAAAAATGAATCAATGATATCTAATTTAATAAATCAAATTCATCACTTAGAAAAAAAAGAAATATTATTTAAAAATCAAAAAAGTTATGGAAAAAAGAACAAATTAAGTCGAAATTTTTCATGTTAAAATAATAATCAAAAAAAAATATAAAATATAAATAGGCAAAAAAAATTTAGTAAGAAAAATTTAAATATGAAATAAAATATTGGTATAATATATAGTTATAAATTCTATTAATAAAAGAACAACCAATTAAAATATTTTTTATCCCCAATTAATTAAAAAAAAACAAAAAAAAAAAAATTTATAAATTATCACTAACTTCACCACAATCAAAAATAATAACATCTTCTTTAGGAAAATCTTTTTCATCAACTTCAACATTTTCAATATTTTTAATAACATTCATTCCTTGAATAACTCTTCCAAAAACAATATGTGTTCCATCTAAAATATTAGTATCTCTTAAAGTAATATAAAATTGAGAACCAATATCTTTATCAATATCATTATTAACCCAAGATAATAATCCTTCTCTAAAATGACCATAAATATATTTTAAATCTCTTTTTTTTCTATTATTATATATACTTCTTCCACCTTCTCCATTTCCTTTTTCAAAGTCTCCTCCTTGAATAATAAAATTTTTTATAATTTTATGTATTTTACTACCTTTATATGTTAATTTTTCTTCATTTGTTCCTTTACATAATTCATAAAAATTCATTGTTGTATATGGAGCTTCATCACAAAATAATTCAAATATTACTTTTTCTGGATTTTTTTTCCCTATTTTTATGTCAAAATATACATATGAACGTAGTTTATCTGTTAATTTTGTATTTGGTGGTTCTATTTGTTCTTCTTTTTCTTCATATAAATGATTTAGTATATTTTTTGAAACTTTTTTCTTTTTTATATCTGTTTTTTTTTCTCTTTCTTCTATTAATGATTTTATATATTTTAAACCTGGATCATCTTCATTTATTATATTTTTTAATTCATTATAATTTTTTTCTGCTTCTCTTATATTATCTATTTGAATAAATGCTAAACTTCTAAAGTAATAAAATTTAGGATTTTTTTTTAAATTGAATCCTGTTTCAGTTGTTGATATTATTCTTTGATAATTTCCTAAATGATTACAACAATTACAAATATTACTTGCAATAGAAATTATTAATTCTTTTCTTTCTTCACTATCTTCATTATTTAAAGGTATATTTCCTAAATAAGAAAGTGCTTTTTCAAATTTTAAAAAAGCTTCTTCAAAATTTTTTTCTTTAAATTTATTTACACCTTCAATTTTTGCTTCTTTTGCAATATTAATTTTTTCATTTATACTTAAATCATCTAATTTTTTATTAGGTTCATTAATTGCAAGTAAATCAATTTCATAAGTTAGTATTTCATTAGGAGATACTTTATTAATATAATGAAATTCTCTAAATCTATATTCTTGTTTTATTATAAATTCAGATTTTTCTTCTAATTTCATTGATTGTATTGTTATTTGTAATCCTCTTTCTTCGTTTTCATTTCCTATAATTAAAAAACAATTTGCTTCACTTTGATCTATTATTTTTCCATTTAATTTTACGTAATAATGAACTATTGCTTCATAATCTTTTCCTATTATTTCCCCTTTTCCTTCCTTTAATATTTTTTTCTTAATTCCTTCATCTGATGTTAAATTTATGTATTCACTTGACATTATAAATTAATTTCTTAATTTAAAATAAAATAAATTGATTTAAAATTGTTTTTTATTTTTTTTCTAATATAAATTCAATAATTTTTAATATGATTAAATAAATTATAAAAAAAGATTTTTTTAAAAATGATTGATTATTATGAAGAATTTTTTATCCCTGAAGAACACAATGTTGAAAAAATATTGAATGAAAATGGCGAAGATAATTTTGAAGAAAATGAAAGTTCAACTCAAATAACTTTAAATGAATCTTCAATTGAGATTTCAAATGAAAGTGACATTACTATTTTATCAAGAAAAAGAAAAAGAGAAAAAAAAAAGAAAGAAAGAAAAGATTTGATTGAAAAAACAAAAGAAATAACAATACTTGAAGAAATGTTTGAAAAAGAAGAAGAAGAAAAATTGTTTGAAGAATTTTTGGAAAAAAATGAAAATGAAAATATAATTGATGAATTCAATGCCAAAAAAAAAAAAGAGAAATTGTTTGATGAACTCTTTGAAAAAGGAGAAGATGAAAAAAAAGTTGATAAACTATTTGAAAAAAAGAAAAAAAAAGAGTGTATGATGAATTGTTTGAAAAAACTGAAAATGAAAAAAAAAAAGATGAAATATTTGAAAAAAAAAAAAGAAAAACTATTTCATGAATTCTTTGAAAAAGAAGAAGATGAAATATAAAATGATGAATTACTTGAATTATAATATTGTAAAATTTGATAAGTTGATTGGAACGAATGCTAAGAAATGAAATGAAAAGAAAATTGAATGTATTGTTTTTGTAAATATATTTGAATATTATTCAATTTTTTTATCATTCTTTTGAGGCATGGGAAAATAATCTAGTTTAAGTAACCTTATTTTTCATTTGTAAAGTAGGGTTATATAAATTATATTATTCTGGTCAACTTTAATTAATAATAAATTTAGTAGAAATAAAAAATTATTTTTAATTATTTTTTTTTTTTTCATGTCAAACAATTTGAATGATTCAACTTTTCCAGTAAATTATTTATTTCCAATTTTTTCTGATATTCTTGAAAATTTTTCTATTAATAATTATGAAATTTTGAGTATTGCTTTTCAAGATTCAATTCAAGAATATATTCAATTAATTAATAATATAACCCAAACTAATCAAAGTGATATTGTTTTATCTTATGGAAATAATAATTATGTTTTAAAAATTTTTTTAGAACATTATATAATAAATACATATCATAAAAATTATATTCTTTTAACTTTTAATGGTTATGTTCATACAACTGAAGAATATGTTTTAAGAGTTATTTGTCAAACTTTACAAATTGAATTTGAAAAAGCGGGATTTGAAAACTATCAAAAAGCAATTGAAGATTATTTTAATAATTATAATAATAATACTTTAGTTGTTATTTTTTATGAAAATATTGAATCCTTAATTAAAAAGAAAAAACAAGTTTTACTTTATACTCTTTTAGATATTATTAATTGTTCTAAAAATTTATTATTTGTTGGTTTTACTTCTAATTATAATACTACTGATTTAATGGAAAAAAGAATTCGTTCCAGATTTTCTCAAAAAACAATTTATCCTACTATAAAAAGTTTTTCACATATTATTTCAATAATTGAACAAATATTTATTAATTTTCCTTTTAGTATTCCAAAAAAAAATATTTCAAAATCATTTCGTCCTATAATAGAAGAATTTAAAGGATTATTAATTCAAAATGAAATTTTTATACAATTACTAAACAAATATTTTAATCTTGGAATGGGAATAATTGAAATATTACTTAAAATTAAATATATTATAACAATGATTGATATTTCTTTAAATGATTATATGTTAAATAAAAAAGACGAAGGAGATGAAATTTTAAAAAGTGAATTAATTGAAATTTTAGATAATGTTATTAAAGAAATATCTATAAAAGAAGAAAATGGAGGTTATTATAATTTACTTAAACAATTTCCTAAATTACATATTATATTTTTAATTTCTTTATGTCATTGTACTTCCGAATATAAAGAAAATATTACAATAGGAATGATTTATCATAAATATTATTCTCTTATGAAAAGAGCTAATAGTAGAAAATCAAAATTAGATTTAGTTTTGGCTAAAAAATATTTGGAAGAATTAGGAAATTCAAATTTAATTTCAATTAAAAATGATGATAAATATGGTAATGTATATCAACTTAAATTACCTGTTAAAGAAACTATACATTTAATTTTAGAACTGAAAAAAGAAAATAAAATTGATTATATAATTGAACAACTATGCCAAAGTTTAAAATAATTAAATAATTAATTAATTTTTTTATATTTATATATATAAATTAAATTATTTAATTTTGATTATAATATTTATTTATCAAATTATCTATATTATTTCTTAAATCAACTAAATCTTTTTTCATATCGTCTGAAATTATAGTATTTTTATTTTTTAATTTTAACATGATATTTATAATTTCATCATTATTATAAGTTATATTTAATCCTTGTGAAATTTTATTATCTTTTGAAATATCAATTAAAGCTCTTGGCAGAGTAGACATTAAAATTTTTCCATTTTTTTTTACTGGAATAAATTCTTTTTTATCTTCTTGAGAACGAAAATTAAATCCAATTTTTGTATCTTCAATATTTTTTGGAGATTTTGATTTAAATCTTTTTGGTTGAATATTAATTGTTTTTATATAAGTAACATTTAATATTTTACTATTTCTTTCAGGAGAATTCTCATTTGTTTCAATTTTTCCTTTTTCACTTAAAGAACTTCTTGTTTTAGTTTTTTTATGAAGATTATTATTTACTTTATTAATATGTGTAAAATGGTTATTATAATGAGATTGTTTATTTTGATTATTTGGATTATTTGATATTTCAATAAATATTGTTTGATTTTTTTTTTTATTTTGACAATATTCTTCTCTAAAACTATTATCATTATTATTAATTATTGTTGATTTCATTAAATTATATTTACATTTTTGATTGTAAACAATTTTATTTTGGTGTTTTTTCATTTGTTTTTTTTTAATTTTAAAATTCATAAAATTAAATATAATTTTATAGAATAATATAAATATATGTAATTGAAATATTTATAAATAATTTACTAAAATATAGTTTTAATTATCAATTTCATAAGATAAAAATATTATTTTTTATAAAAATTGGTTTTGATTGAAAAATATTCTTCATAAATTCTATTATATATTTATTTGTTTAAAATTATTAATTTTCTCATTTTTTCTTATTTTCTAATTCTTTGATTTAATTTTTTATTATATTTTTGATTTTTTAATTTCTTTTTTTATTTCTAATAAATTCTGATTAATTAAATCTTTTTCATTCGGAATTTTTGATATTTTTTTATATTTATAATTATCTTTTAATTCCTATTAAACCCAATTTTCTTTTAAATATTAATGGATTTTGAATTTTTGAAATCAATTCTTATTTACTATTATTTGAAGTATTATTTATTCTTTTTTATATTCTCAATATTTACGTATTAAAGAAATCAAATATTTAAAAAAATATCTAAATTTTCGTGATTTATATTTGAATTGTTTATCTATAAATTATCATCTTTTAAAAATGAATAAGAAGATAATTATCATTCACCAGTTTAAATATATTTTTTCTTCTATTTTTGAAATGGAAGAAAATAATTATTTGTTTTTCAAAAAGTTAAATCAAATTTTTTTAGTAAAAATAATTTTCAGTTTAAAAAATTAAACTTTTTCTCCAAAATTTTTATTATTTTCTTCAATTATGTTCATTTTTATAAAGCAAATAAAATAATTGTTCATTTCCTAAATTTATATTTTAATTATGAAATTTCATCAGTTAAAAGATTATTAGATAATTTTATTTGTCTTTTTTCCTTAAATATGAAATTTTTTTAAATATTTTAAGTTTACAATAATGTTTTTGGGTCTAAAAAAAGAATTAAAATTTAAATTATCATTTTTTATTTATATTTAATAGAAATTATTTATATAATTATATGATCAATATTAAATCATACAAAAAACTAATAAATTAAAATATATAACAAGTATTATCTTCATTCATTTCACAGTTATTACAAAAAACTTTTTTTGGTTTATCAATTTCAATATTCATACTTTTAATTTCACTTTCAGTTTCATAATACTTAATATTATCTTTAATTTTTGGAAAAAGATTAATCTCATTAATTTTATTAATTTTTTCTGAAACATTATCACAAAGTGCAATATCATCTAAATCACTTAAAAAATCATTATCATAAGTATCTTTTCTCATAATATGTGGTTTACATTCAATAATTAATTTTAATAATAAAGAAGTAATTTTAGTTTCTTTAAAAATATATAATTGATCATCAATAGTTATTCCATCTCCTTCAAAAGCATTTTGTTTAGCACAATTTAATTTTCCTTTATAAAACCATTTACTATTTATTAAACCAATATTTTTAACTTCACTAATTTTATTACATAATGGACATTCAACTTTTATTATTTCATTCATTATATCAAATATTCCATATCCTAAAACATGGATAAACAAATTATTATATATTTTACATTCTTTATTTCTACAATAAACAAATAAATTTATTCCATCTGAACATTCACAATAATTTGGAGCATTTTCATTAAATTTTACTTTTGATATATTTTTTAAATAATTAAATTTAAAATTTAATCCCATTTGAAGTTTATTGTTTTTATTTCTTGAAAGAAGAAAATATATTATATATTGAGAATTGTTATTCCCAAAATATGAATTTATTATATATTTTAAAGTTGTTTTATCATTTATTTCTTTTGATTGATTCAAAATTTTTTTTTCTTTTGAATTAATATCTATAATATATAATCCAAATATTTTAATCGAATCTATTTCAAGTGATTGTTTGAATTTTTCATTTATTATAAATTTTAGCATTTTAATAGAACATATTGGTGATAATTTCATAAATATTTTATCTATATTCATTTGATAAAAGTCTACAGTTATTTTAATAATCTCAGAACAAATTTTATAATACAATTCATAAAAATAATCTATTCCCTTTGTAATAATACTTGATAATTGAACAGTGTCTGGTATTTCTTCATAAACATTAACTTTATTTAATTTATATAAGATTAATGAATCAGGATTAATTTTTTTTAAAGTGGAAAAAGAAAATTTTAAAGAAGTAATAGATAAATTTGCAAGATCATCTACAGATTGTATATTAAATTCAAATAAATCTTCAGTATTTGAATGAGTCATAATCTCATTTTTTTGAATATTCAAATTATTATTTATTATATCATCTTTACTTCTTGAACTTACAGAATTTTTATTATTTAATTGAATTTGTGGTTTAATAATAAATTTTACTTTCATTTTATTATATAAATTTATCATTTCATTAATAATAAAAAAATAATTGTTAATTTCATTTTTAATTATTTCTTCACTTTCTTCATAAAAAATATTTAAAAAAAATTTTAATAAACATAAAAAAAATTATTTTGTAATATGAATAAATGAAAATAAACATTTTTTAAAAACTTTCAAAAAAAAACAAAATTATAAAATATTTTTACTTCTACAAAGAGGACAAGAGAAATTTTGCATTAACCATTGTTTAACACAATTAGAATGAAAAAAATGATTACCAGGGCATTTTAAAATTAAAATTTCATCTCCTTCTTCAATATCTTCAGTACATATAACACATTCTTTACAATGATTTTTATCAGCTTTCACAGTCGGTAAATTATTTACAATTTCTGGAGCAACTCCAAAAGTAGAATAAAATCCAATTGGATCACTTATAAAATTATATACCATTATTGGAAAACATATTATTATCATTAATAAATTTATTGCCTCTTGTATTAAATTTATTATTCCTATTAATGTTATTGAAAAGACTAAACTTGTTATATATATATTTTTTATAAAACTATTTTGAGGTCTTCCTGAAAATATAAAATATGATAATATTATTGAAATATAATAACATACATTTAATATGAAATCCATTGTTATTATACTTATTTTATAATGAGATAATGTTATTTTGTTTGTTGCAATACAAAAAGAACGAAATAATCCTTTTAAAATAAATAATGTAAATATAAATAATAAAGTTTTTAAAACTACTAAAAAACTTGAATAATAAATTTTTTCTGTTGAATAAATCACAAATGATATTAAAGTAATATATATAAATGATGGAATTATATCTATTGATAAATTCATTATATCATTTTGAGTAAGTTTATCAAAAAATGGAATATTATTATTTTCATTTAAATCATTCATTATTTTATAAAAAAATAATTACACATTATTAATCTTATTTCAAATATTTAAATATATTATTTAATATTTAATGCTTATATTTTATATAACTAACAAATTGAAATATATAAAATATTTAATATTAAACTTCATTAAATACTTTATAAAAATAAAAAATTAAATCAAATTAAATCATTTTCATCTTTAATTTCTAATTGTTGTTCAGAAATTCTTATTTTAGGAATAGGTTTTTCAGCAAAAATTAAATCAACATTATTATTTCCAATATCAGCGAGCATTTTTTCTTTAATTTTTTTCTTTTTTCTTTTAAACAAAGGAGTTCTTAAAGAATATCTTTCAGGTTTATTTCCAACAGAAAAACAAGCAAAAATCATAAAAATAAAACCAACATAAAAATAACATAAACAAATTTTCCAAGCTAATCTACAATCATAATTTTTAAATTTATCATTTAAAAAACCATAAACAATAGGACCAGGTAATTTACCAAATAAAGTAGTTAATAACATATCAAAAGAACTTCCAATTCCTTTATTTTCTCTTCTTACAGAAGAAATAATATAACCTGCAATTGTTGGTAAAATTGCTCCTGAGGAAAAAAAAAATGCACATAAACTTAAACTTAATAAATTAAATTTTGTTAAATTTATTAAAAGAAAAATTGAGATATTTGCAAAAATACCAAAAATTATTGGAACAAATATTGAATTTTTTGATTCATATCCTCCTAATTTATTACATATTAATCCTCCTAATAAACTTCCTATTGATGGACCTAAAATTGAAGCAAAACCATAATAATATAATATTTCCTTTTCATTTTTTATTTTTATTCCGTTAACTGCATAATCTTTAAAAAAATTATGTATTATTTGAAATGTAAAAAAAATTATTGCTCTTGTTAAACTTGAAAAAATAAATATTTTATTCTTTATTAAATTACATATTACTTTTATTATTCTATTTGAATATGATGAATTTCTATTATTTCTAACTTTTTTTTCATCAAAAGCAAAAATAGAAATTCTAGTATTAGAATTATTTTTAGTTGCAACTAATTTTTCTTTATCTTCATAACCAATAAACATATATTTAATAGAGAAATATTTAGAAGGAATTATAATAAAAATAAAAGTTAAAATCATAAGAAAAATACCAATACAATATAAAGATTTTTTCCAATTATTAGGAAAAATAATAGTTCCAACATAAAAACCAAAAACTTGTCCATAAGGACTTGTCATATATGATAAAGTAAATAATAAAGTTTTATATTTTCTTATTCCAAATTGATCAATCCAAACTGGCATATAAATACTACCATAAACTTTCATAATTGCTGTAAAAATTCTTATTAAAATTAAAATATAAAAATTAGATGTTAATGAATATGAAAAAAAAGATAATCCATGAAAAAATATTGTTAATGACATTATTAATTTTCTATGATTTGATGATATTATTCCCATAAAAATTAAAAGACCAATTATTCTTCCTGTAAAAGGAATTGAAACAAAAATTCCAAATTGACTATCTAATAAATTTAAATCTTTTTTTATTATTTGTGATGATGAAGCTATTACTCCATTATCAACATCTACTATTATTGATAAAAATATAAATAATATAAATATTATAATTCTTATCCCTCTTGATAAAAATAATTGTTTTTTTGTTATTATTGTTGTGTGTTTTATTAAATATTCTTCTTTTGATTCTTTTGTTGAAAATGCATTTGATGTTTCAAAGGTTGAAGATGTTGAACTTATACTAGTCATTCTTTATTATTTATATATATATAAAATTTTGAAAAATGTTTTTTCTCCAAATTTTTAATAATTATTTTCAAAATTATTTTTAATAAAATTTATAAATATATAAATTTATATTATTTCCTTATATTTAAGAATTTAATCTATATTCATATTATCAATATTATCGTTATTTCAATCTTTATTTTTATTTTCATTTTCTTATCTTTTACTTTATTATCATCAATAATTATAATTTATATTTAAAAGGATTATTTAAAAAAAGTAATTATTAGGAAATAAAAATAAATATTTATTTATATTCTATAATGGATTTGATTCTCCATCCCTTTCTTTAGGATGAGAGATAAATAGGTATTTATTCTAGAACTTTTTTATTGATTATGAAGATTTGAAACATTAAATGTTTTAATGTTTAATTATTAAATATTATTTTTTTAAAAAATTATTAATCTTCAAAAATCTATTCTTTTTTTCAAACAATATAAAAGTAATATCAAGTTTAATCAATTTCCAAATTATTAAAAAACAAAAGGAATTTATTATTAAATTATCTCAATCAAGATTTACTTTTTTGCAATGAATGAAATAAATACTTTTTTTTTAATTATTTTATTTATTTTTTATTCTTTTTTATAGTTTTTTTAAATTTTTTTAAATGGAAACTCAAACAAATGATAATACAGATGAATATGATAGAGAATTTATAAATCTTATATATGGTAAAATATAATATAAATTAAAAAGATATTGAAAAAAAGTCTTTAAATTTAAAAAAACATGATGAAATAAGAGTAAAAAATTGGTGTAAAAAATTATGTCAAGTGACAAATAATATAGAATGGAAAAAAAATAGAAATTTACATGCAATAAGTTTATTAGATAGTGTATTAAATAATAGATTTGAAGAACCATATGATAAATTTCCAAAAGATGGTCCAATTCCAATAATAAATAAAACTTTAGTAAGATCAAAATTAAGTTCAAAATTTTTTAAAGAATCAACAGAACTTCAAAACCAAAATTTAGATAATATTAATAATGATAGAGTTATTGAAGAACCTGAATTAGAAGATAGATTAAATAGTAATGATAATGATAATAGTGATAATAAAAATTTTCAAAATAATCCTGATCAAAATGATAATAATGATTATGATAAAGATGGTAATAAAGAAGAAAAAAAAAAAGAAATTGAAGAATTAAAAGAATTAATTGAAAGATTAAAAACTGAAGTTGTTCAAAGAGATGAAATTTTAAATAAATTAAATGTTAAAAAAGAAAAAATTGAAAAAAATATATTTGAATTAGAAAATATGCTTTCTCGTTATTTTGAAACTGGGAATTAGAAATTTTTTATTTGAATTTTTAATTTTTAAAATTAAAAAATTTAATTTTTATTTATTTAAATGAGTTCAAAAGAAAAAAATATTTTATTTTTCTTACCTTCAAATCAATCACATAAAATAAATCAATCATTAAATATAAAAGATATTCAAATTATAATAGAAAAATTAGAAAATGAAAATATAATAATAACATATATTACATATAAAGGAGAAAAACCTTATCTTAATTATGATGATACAGAATTAATAAAAGATTGGATAAAAAATAATGAAACAAAAATAAATTCATGTGAAAAATTAGAAGAAATAAAAGATATATCTCAATATGATGGAATAATTATTCCTAGTTTTATAAATATATTTGAATATATTAAATCTGATAATTTGAATTTTTTAATAAATTTAATAAAAAAATTTCAAGATAAAAAAAAAATTATAGCAACATATGAACATTCTGTTCTATTATTATGTAAAGTTGAAGAAGAAAATAATTGGCCTTTTATAGGATATAATTTAACAGGAAGTTCAATATCAAATATATTAATAAATGATTTATATGAAATAGGAGAAATTTGTGAAGAAGAAATTGCACTTAAAGGAGGAAATTATATATCAAAAGATAATATGGATCCTTTTGATAATAATTTAAATAATAGTCTTGTTATTTCTGATAGAAATATTATAACAGGATATGATTCTTCAAAAGAAACTTTAAGTATTATTGCTTTAAGTTTTATTGAAAAAATAAAAATTTTAAATAATAAATAGAAAAACAATTTTTTTAATTCAAAATTAAAGTTTTAATTTATTTTGATGGAGAGAAAAATTTCATCTTATAAAGATAACGGAATTTTATATATATCATTTAATCAAGATTGTAGTTGTTTTGTTGTTGCAACTGAAAGAGGATTTAAAATATATAATGCTTTTCCATTTGCTTTAAAAACAGAAAGAAGTATAAAATATATTTTATTTTTTTTTCTTAATTTTTTTAGTACTTGATGGAGGAATTTCCATAATTGAAATGTTATATAAAACAAATATTTTAGCAATGGTTGGAGGAGGAAAAAATCCAAAATATAATCCAAATAAAGTAATATTATGGGATGAATATCAAACAAAAGTTCTAAAAGAATTTAAATTTACTTCAAATATAAAATGTATTAAATTAAAAAAGGATAAAATATTTATAGTTTGTGAGCAAAAAATATATGTATTTTCATTAGATAAAGAATATAAATTAATAGAAATAATAGAAACAAGTGATAATATAAAAGGAGTAATTGGAATAAATTCAGAAGCAAATAATACAATAATTGCATATCCAATAAATCCAATTGGATTTGTTTCAATTAAAAATTATGAAAAATCAAAACTTTTAACTATAAATCCAAATGATGATTTAATATCATATATTTCAATAAATTCAAATGGAACTTTAATATCAATTTCATCAAATGAAGGAAAATTAATTAGAATATATTCTATTTCAAAAGGAGAATTTATAGAAGAATTTAGAAGAGGAAAAGAAAAAGCAGAAATAAATTTTATTTATTTTGACCCTTTTAGTAATTTTATGGGAGTTTCAAGTGATAGAGGAACTATTCATATTTGGTCTTTAGGAAATACTTGGAAAATTATTAAAGATAAAAATATTGACATTGAAAAAAAAGAAGAAAATTTACCTGAAAATCATCAAAGTTTTCTTAAAATTTTGCCTGGTTTTATTACCGGAGGAATTTTTGATAGTGATAAAAGCTTTTCTCAAATTAGATTAAATGATGAAAAAACTATTTTTTCATTTGGACCTGAAAATGTTATTATTGTTATTAGTTTAAATGGAAAATATTATCAAGCAAAATTTGATAATAAAAAAGGGGGAGATTGTGATATAATATATGAAGAATCTTTATATAACTGAATATAATTAATATAATATTAAATAAAATTATATATATATATATAATTTCTAAATTTTTTTATTATATTTTTAAATGAACTCTAAAAAAGATTATGATTTATTTGTTTCTTCACTTAAACAAAAGATTAATATTGATGAAAAAGCTATTGAAAAATTTAAAAAGAAAGTTAAATCAATGACAGAATTAATAAATTATATTGAAACTTTAATAAAAATTGATAAAGATTCACATGAAATTGAAGCTAATATTGGAAAAGGAGTTTTTGTAAAAGCAATTCAAAATACTTCTTCAAAATCAATTATAGTTAATATTGGGATAAATATTTATGTTGATTTACCTTATGAAGAAGCTATAAAAGTAATATTAAAACAAAAAGATATTACTGAAAAGAAAATTTATTTACTAGAAAAAGAAATAATAAAAAATAAATCATATATTAAATTAACTAAAACTCTTTCTGAATCATTGAAAAAACATCAATTACTTGACGGAAATTACGAAGCAAATAAAGAATTTGAAGAATTAGAAAATACAATATCTTCAATAAATATATAATAAAAATAAAAAATATTATAAATAAACAATTTATATTCAATTATTAAAATTAAATTTAAATTAAAATTAAATGGGAAATAAAATACCAATTGTAAAAAATTTAGCATTAGATTCATCATCAGAAAATGTATTAACAATATATTCAAATGGAGATAATTCATATAATACAATAACAAATTTAAATAGAAGAGATTTAAACATTAAAAAAATATGGATAGGAAATTTCCAATGTTTTGCAGTAGATATATATGGAAATTTTTTATCATGGGGTTTAAATGATTTTTATCAAATAGGAAATGGAAAAAAAGATGATTATTTATATAATTATGGAAATAAAAAAACAGATTCATTTTCATATTTATCAATAGCATCAAATACAAATTATTATATGAAAAAATTAAATGTATTTAATAATAATATTAAATTTCCTTTTTATGGAAAACAAGTAAAAAAAGTAGAATGTGGAGATGGATTTTCTTTATTTTTATTAGATAATGGTCAATTATATGGAGTAGGAAGAAGTGATAAAGGACAATTAGGATGGAATTTTCCTTTTGAAAAAGCTACAATAGTTTCTTCTAAAAAATGTTTAAGTAATGTAAGTTTAAATGAATATTTTTCAAATAAAAAAATATATTTAACTAATATATATTGTGGGAGTGATTTTTGTTTTGCAAAAGATGATAAAAATATATATTATTCATGGGGAAATAATGAGCATAATCAATTATGTAGAGAAACATTTAATTTTATATCATTTGAGCCTGAAATAGTAGAAAATTTAAATAAATATAAAAATATTCAAAAAATATGTTTAGGATGGATGCATGGTATATTTCTTTCATCACAAAATGAAATGTTTATTTGGGGAAATCCATTTTATGATTATAATAATGAATTTAAAGATTATAAAATACCAACAAAAATAAATTATCCAGAAGATTTAAAATTAATAGATATAAGTTCTGGATTTCATCATATTTGTGCTTTATTATTAGTTGAAAATAATATGTGTGAAATATATACTTTTGGAGCAAATGATTTTGGTCAATTAGGTTATAATATTAAAAGTAAATATTATTATTCTACAGAACCTAAAAAAGTTATTATTAATGATGATGATCCTAATGCTTATATTGTTGAATTATCTGCTGGAGCTTTTCATACTATAGTTAGAATGAATAATAATAATATTTGGGGTTTTGGACAAAATGATAGTAAACAACTTGGAAGATATAATGGAAAACATATTTCTTGGCCCGTTAAATGGGATTATAAAACTGATGAAAAATTATTTTTCTATAAAATTATTTGTGCCAATGCTTCTACTAATGTTATTAAAATCCCTCATAAACAAAAATTAAATGCTATTGATGATGAAGAAAAAATACTAATTGTTAATGATTAATTTATGAAAAAAAAAAAAAATAAAATTTCTCAAGAATAAAATAAACATATAATAAAAATTAAAATATAAAAAAAAAGCAAAAAAAAAAAAAAAAAAAAACCTCATTTTAAATAAAAACCATTTGTGTAAAATTCTTAAATAAAAAAAACAACGAAAAAAAAGGTAAAAAAATATAGAAAAACCCTCCTATTTAAATTCTTTTAGTGATGATATTATAAAATTCATCAAAAGTGACTTTACCATCTCTATTAGTATCAGCTTTAACAATCATATTTTTGACTTCATCATCGGTGAAACCTAATCCTAATTCTTTGACTAATTTAGATACAGAATCGAAATCTAAATCATCTAAATCGTCTCCTAAATATAAATTAAAAACTTTTTCTAATCCTTCTTTAGTTTCTTTTTCAGGTGGTTTAATAGTCATCATTCCAACAAATTCTTCAACTTCAACAGTTCCTGATTTATCAGCATCTAAATCATCCATAATTTTATTAAGAGCTGAATTTTTATTTGATATTCCTAATTTTGATAATGCTGCCATTAATTCATCTTTGTCTACTGATCCACTTCCATCTTTATCAAATAATGCAAATGCTTGCTTTAATTCATTTATTTCTTCAGGGATTAATCCCATTTCGTCGTATTTGTCTATTTCAGATTTACTTACACTTCCTCCTGTTGTTGTTTTTGTTGTTGTTGTTGTTGTTGTTTTTGTTACTTTTTTTGCTCTGCTCATTTTTTTTTTTAGGTATTTGTATGATTTTTTTTTTAAGGAGTGGGTTATATAGGAAATTATTTTTTTTTTTTTTTGAAGATATTTTTTTTTGTTATTTATTTTTAATTTTTTATTTTTTATTTTAATTTATTTTTTTTTTTATTTTTTTTAGTTTTATTTTTGCTTTTGTTTTTTGGTTTTTTTTTTTGGGATTTTGATGTTTTTTAGGTTTTTTTTATTTATTCTATTTATTTTATTTATTTTTTATTTTCTTTTTTTGGTTTTTTATTATTTTTAGTTTTTTTAGTCAAAAATAATTTTTTGAAATTTTTATTCAAATTGTTTTTAATGGATAGGTCTCATATGTCTCAAAAACAAGAAGAGTTAATTAATGATTTTTTAGATGAAGGAATAAATCATTTTAATCAGTCTCAAATAGATAAACAAACTAAATATTATCAACAAAATAATGAAATAAACAATATAAATAAAAATAATTCGCCAATTATAAATTCAAGTGTAAATAAAATAGATTATTACCAAAATAATACCTTAAATAACAATCATGATAATAATAACTCCCATTTAGAAGATAAAAAAAGTAAAATATCTAATAAAGAGAGTTTAGTTCCAAATTTAACATATAAATTTGAAGATAATTTATATCAAAACATAGATTTTACTATGAATTTAAATCAAAATGAAAATAAAAATAAAACTTATATTAATGATTGTAATGATTATTATAATAATCTTTATTATAATAATAATTGTAATGATTATTATAATAATATAAATTATAATAATGATTGTAATGATTATTATAATAATATAAATTATAATAATAATAATTGTAATGATTTTGTTAATGATAAATATAATAAAAATAATGAAAATACAAAAAATCAAATTATTATAAAACAAATTAAACCTGATTTTACTGATAAATGTGAAATAATGAGATTAAATGATAATTTGGATTTTGTAAGTGAATTAAGAAATATAACATTATATCCAAAATTAAAAAAAACATTTGAAAAAATATCAAAAAAAGAAAAAACAAATTTTAACAAAATCACAAGAGAAGTTATTAAAAGAGATAATGAAAAAGTAACACTACCAGAAGAATTTAATTTTAAATTTAAAGATTTAGATAAAGAAAAAACAGAAGAAGAAAAAGAAAAGGATAAAGAATATTTTGTTTGTAAAGAATGTAATGATGAAAATTTAGAAGAATTCGAAAAAATATTTATTCCTGAAATTTCTGATACAAATAATTTTGGGTTATATATGGAAAAAAGAAATAAATTTAATAATAAAAATAAATATTTTAAAGAAAAATATGATTTTCAAAAAGCAGAATATGATATTATTTATAAATTAATTGAAGAAGAAAAAAAAAGGAATAATGATTTACAGAAAGATATTGCAAGAGTAAAAAAAAAACAAAAAAAATTAGAAGAAATAGAAGAATTAAATAATACATTATATGAAACAAGAGATAATTTACAAAAAAAAATAGAACAATCTAAAGAATTAAGTTTAAAACAAAATGAACTTATTCAAAAATTACAAAATGAAATATATGAAATGAGAAAAATATTAAGAATGAAAACTCCTTTATAAAAAAATAAATTGTTTTCAAAATTAAAATAACGATTTTTCATTTTTTAAACACAAAAAACTTTTCATATTTAATCCAAAAATATATTTAAATAACATTCTAAAAAGAATGAATTTCTTTTATTTTTTTCTTAAAAAAAAGCAAAAAAAATAAAATAAAATAAAATAAAATAAATTTAATAACAATTTAAATTATATAATTTTTTTCAAAATAAAAACCTATTCTGGAAAAAAAATATACAATTTAATTTAAACAACTCTCAACAAAGTAAATCTTAATAAAATAGCAAAAATCGAGCAAACAATTTGAAAACCAAGTAAAACATTACAAATATCTTGTTCTCTCATAGGACCAGTAATTCTTAAAGCAACATTTAATAAATTCCAATGTTCTTTTTGTCCAGTAAGTAATCTAGTATTATGATTATATTTAGGTAATCTATGTCTTGCAATAGGAATAATTCCAATTAATTGAGGAAGAGAAAAAACAAAATTTAATATTTGAGGAATAAAAAATAATATAATTGTTTTAGAAAAATGACCATGAATACCAGAACAAGCAAAAGTCATTCCTGCAAAATAACAAAAAGTATCTCCAATGAAACATTTTGAAGGATATTTATTATGGATAAATAATCCTAATGAACATGCAAAAAATGGTATCATTATTGACATTGAAAATAAATTTTCTTCTACATTTCCATCAAGTAATATTATTTCTATTAAATTATATAATATTATTGTTAAAGATATTATTAAACTTTGTCCTACTTCTAATCCATTTATTCCTGCATAAATATTTATTGAATTTGTACAAAAAATTGCAAGTAAAGACATATAGAATTTATATATTAATCCTAATTCTATTAATTTAATATGAAATATTTTAGCAAGAAAATTTGGTAAAATTAAATTAGTAGAACCTTCATAAGCAAATAATAAAGGGAAAGAAGCAATTAAGGGTAAAATTAATTTATATCTCCATTTTAATTCAATAACATCATCAGTAAATCCTAAAAAAGTCATAAAACAAATAGATAATAAAGAAGCATTATATTGTAATTGCTGTTCATGATCTAATTGAAGAAAAATTTGAAATATAATAGAAACAATTAAAAAAACTGTTGCAGGAACTATACCTAAAGCTTCAGGAACTTCTTTTCTATTTGGGTCTTTTAAATTATGTATATCTTCACATTTATTTATATCTGCTCCTTTTAATCCTGCTTTTAAATTCATTGGAATAAAATTTAATGTCATTTTATATGATAAATAAAATCCTATTATAGCAAAAATTAATGATAAACCTACTATTTTTATAAATGATGGATATCTTAAAAATTGATTTAAATATAATAATATGTATATAAATGGCACTGACATTGAAAAAAGTAATATTAAGTTTAATATAATTTTTCCATTATGGGTTTTTACTATGTTTCATTTTTTTATATAATATTTTACTTTTTTCTGTTGTTTCAATTTCACCTGTCATTATGAGAATATTTTTTTTAATATTTTTATTATATTTTTTTAAGAATTATATTTATAGATTGTTAATAGAATGAATTTGAACGATTTTTTAAAATAAATATTTATAAATATATTATATATAATTATTCATTAAACAATCTCTTATTTGCTTTAATATATATTTTTTTTCTTTTTCATATATTTCATTTAATTCATTTGTTTGATTATCCACATTTTTTAAATCATATTTAGTATTATTAATAGTCATCCTTATTGTACCATTAATTACTTGGAGTTGAAAATTTCTCTTTTTAAAGGAATTTTGAAATTGCTCATTATAAATATTTAAGCCAAATATTCCATAATTAGATATATCATTATTATCAATATAAATAATATATAATTTTTGATTATCATATAATCCAATTTTTACAGAAGAATTCTTTAAATTCTGATTCATTTTTCAAAAATTTTTGAAATATATCAAAATAATATAATATTAAAATAAAATTCTATTTTATTTTAAAATAAAATAAAAAAATTAAAAAAATTTATAATTTAATAACAATACAACTGATATTATCTCTACTATCATTTTTACTAATTTCAATAATTTTATCACAAATATCACTAGAATTTAAATTAGCTTTTTCAAAACAAATATTAAATAATTGTTCTTCATTAATAACATCCCAAACACCATCAGAAGCTAAAATAATATATAAATCATCATTTTGGATTTGTTGTATATTGACAAAAGGATAAGAACAAACACCATAACTTTTCATTTCTCTATCTCCAATACTTCTAGTTAATATTAATGTACCAAAAACTCTTCCATAAAAAACAATACCACCATTTTCTTTTATTCTTTCAACTTCTTTTTCATCTGAACATTTATGATCATATGTTAATTTTATTATATTATTTTTTTTTATTAAATAACTTTTTGAATCTCCTACATTTGCAATTGCAAAATATCTTATATTTTTATTATATTTTGTATCATATTCTTTATATAAAAATATTACTGTTGCTGTTGAACCTATTTCTTTTGGATAATTTAATTTTGATATTTCTTCATCAATTATATTAAATGAATTTATTAAAGAATCTTTTACATTAAATGTTGTTTCATTTAAATTTTTTGCAAATATTTTATGTAAATTCTCTTTACAATATTTTGCCACTTCGATTCCTGAATGACCATCAAATATTGCGAAATATGATTTTGAAGTGTCATTAAAAAATGAGGGTAGTGATATATAATAATCTTCCATTTTTTCTCTATGAGATAAATTTGGATAATCTTTATTATCATAATTTAAAAAAGGATAATTTGGTTTTTCTTTTTTGGCATCTATAATTATTTTATTTTGTGATTTTATTGATTTTTTTAAATTTTCATTTATGTTTATTTTTATTAATTCATTATTTTTATTTTTATTTATATTCATATTATTTGAATTTGAATTATTTAGATTATTGAAATTTGATTCTAATTTATTTGAACTATTACTCTTCAATAAATTATTATTACTTATATTATTTATTATTTGATGATGATTAATATTCTTATTATGATTAATATATTTTAATTTAATGTTATTTTTATTATATTTTTCCATATTTTTATTATATTTTGGAGATGATTTTGGCTGTTTAAAGTTTTTAACTTTTTTCACAAAATTTTGGAATTTATAATTCCTATTAACTGGAAAATTATAATATAATTTAGTTATTAAAACTAGATTTGCAGTTGTTACATCTCTTGATTTTTTATTTTCTTTTTGATATATATTATTATTATTGTATTTTAAAGGATTTCCACTATAAGGTTTATGCTTATTTTGAATATTAACAATTTTTTCATTAAATTGATTATTATGATTATTATTTATATTATTATTAAAAGGCATTATTTTATTATTGAAATTTAATTGATAATTGAAATTTTTTTGTAATGAAGGTAATTTCATTCTTTCAGAATTAATATCAAATTTTTTTTTAACTTTACCAGGGAAATTTTTTTGAATTTTTCCTTCATTCATTTATAAAAAAAAAATAAAATAAAAATATTATAAAATATAAAATATAAAATATAAATAGATAAATCTTTAATTGATTTTAATAGTAATAAGAATAAACAAAAAAAATTATATTTTTAAATGATTATTATACTTAATATAATAAAAAAAAATATTAAATAAATAAGTTGGGATAGTAGCTCAAATGGTAGAGCGCATGCTTAGCATGCATGAGGCAGCGGGATCGATGCCCGCCTATTCCATTTTTTTAATTGAAATCAATTATTAATTATTTTTTTTTTTAAATAAATAAATAAAAATTTTTAAAAAATGGTTTATATTAATATAATAATATAATATTTTTACTCTTTTTTATTTATATAACTCCTAATTAACTTTTTATTTTGTTTATTTATTAGGGTAATACTATTTTTCTTAATATTAGATTATTTGAATGAATACAATATTCATTTATTGTTTTCTGCTGATTTTCTGAAAATTCTTCTATTTGATTATTATGTAATTTTTCAAAACAATTTTTACAAAAACAAATTGGAGAATAACCTTCTTTAAAATTAAAGTGTGTTAATGATATATAAAATTGTTTTTGTAATTTTTCTTCACAAATTAAACAAAATTTAGGAACATCTTCACTAATATTTTCATTAATCGAAATATTTGAATTAAATAAATCACTAATAATTTCTTTTTCTATTGTATTTGATTTAACATATATTAAAAAAGTATTATTATAATCTAAATTTTTTTCACATTTTTCACAATAAGAAACATTTTCTTCTTGTTCATAATAATGAGGAATTTCATTTAATAAAGTTTTATTACATTTTTGACAATTAATTGGAATTCTTATTTTTTCACATTCTAAAGGAATTATTATTATTAATGCTCCATAATTTTTCTTTAAAGAATTAAAATAATTTTTTATTTCATTTTTACCTGTAAATAAATTTTTATGTCTTTGTTTAATTACAATATAAATTTTAATATTTTCTATTTTTTCATTTCCTAAATTTGATTTACTTTTTTTATCAAAAAAAAATTTTATACAAGGTCTATAATAAAATGTTTCAGAAACTTTTTCAAATTCCTTTTGAACTAAATTTTCAAATTTTTCAATTATTTCATTTATTTCATTAGTTGTTATTTTTTTTAATAAATAATCATTAATTTGAATATTTTCTTCTTCTAAATTATCATTATTATTATTATTATTATTTATTAAATTATCTAATTGAATAATATCAGTTAAATTTCCAGTATAAATTATTGTTCCTTCTTTATCAATTAAATAACAATAAAAAATATTTTCACTTTTTCTTTCTTCAGATTTTTGAATATAAAAAGGAAAAGAATTATTATTTGATTCAAGAATATAACTTTGAATATTATTATTAGTAATTGAAGATAAATCTTCTAACATTAAATTATATTGGTCAATTTCTCCCTTGAAAATAACAATAACATTAATATCATTTAAATAATATTTTAATTTATTGATTCTTGAATTTATTTCACATTTAAATAAATAATTATCAGAAAATTCAATAATTATAATAAAATTGAATTCATTTGGGTTTATAATTTGAATTTTTTCTTTATTATTATTTTTTTTTGGATTTATTAATTCAAATTCAAATGGAAATTCTTGATTTAAAATAGGTAAACAAGAAATATAATTAATATTTAAGTTTGAATTATTGAAATATGAAATTAAGCTATTTGTAAGAACTGTCTGAATTTCTTTTTGAAAAGCTTCTATTTTAAAAGGTATTTCAACATTTAATTGTTCTTTGATGTCATTATTAAATTTTTCATTTGGGAAATTAATGTTATTAAAACTATAATATTCAATAATTTTAGTAAAAATATTATAATAATTATCTAAATTTAAACCCATTGTTTTTGAAAAATTATTATTTTAATTTTTAATAATTAAACTTAAATGTTTTTCATTTGTATCATTCTTTTTAACATAATTTCTACTTAAATTTTTTTCAAGATATTGAATCATATTTACAAAATTTTTTTCAATTGAATTTTGAATTTCAGAAACCATTTCTGGATTATCATAAATAAATCCTGATAAACCTTCATAAAATTTTTTTATTCTATATAATTTTTGATGTTCTATATCATAATTGAAAATTTCTACCTTTCTAAAAAATAATCTTGTTTGAAAAAGATCATTTTCTGATTTTTGTTCTTCAAATATTTCTATTAAAGTATTTACTTGCTCTATATAATGTTGTTTTAGTAATTTCTCCTTTATATTTTTTATCATTGATAAATTAAAGTTATTTATATTTGTTATTGATCTTATATAAAAATTTTTATCAATAAGATAAATTAAAGGAGAAATTTTATTATCATCTTCTTTATAGTAAAAATAATTTTGGAAAATTTCAAAATTATCTTTTTTAATGAAATACAATTCAGTATTTCTCAAATTAATGTTATTCTTATTTGCTATTTTGTTATATATTTCTAAAATGTCTTCAGATTTATTTATATGTTTGCAATAAATTGGAATAAAATGAAACATAGATAAATTGTCACTATTAAAATTAGAAATTATTCTTAAAGTATTTATTGAATCTTCTGAATCATCAAAGAAAAAAATGGTAATTACATTTGAATATTTATTAAATTCAAATAAAATTTCTTCACTTTGATTAAATTTTGGATAAAATTTAATTAAAGGAATTTGAAAATCTTTTGGAATTTTTTCATATTCTTTAAATTTATTATTAAAACTTAATTCTGAATAATTTTTATATTTTTCATCTTCAAATAATTTTTCTAAATCTTCTTTAAAATTATTTAAAGGTTCAATATCCCAATTATTTTTAATTTTTCTATTTATAATTTTAATTTTAATATTTTCTTCATATTTCGGAGCTTCATTCGTATTTTTGAAAAAATTATAGTTTTTAAAAATAACAAGAGAAAATTGTTTATAAATTTCTTCATTATTAATAATTAAATCTTCAATATCAGATAATAAATTTTTATTTAATTTATTAAAAGATTTATCTTCTTTTAATAAATCAGAAATAACAACTCCTTCAGATATTTTAGTTAATTGTTTTTTCATTTTTCTTTCTTCAAATTGATTCATTAATTGATTATTATTTTTTTTTCTTAAAACACTGACAGATTTTCTTTTATGATCAACTTTTTCTATTTCAAATGATTTAAAAGGATTATTATTCAATAAATTTTTATCATTATTATCGTTATTAAATTCATTTGAATCATTAGGAAAAGGAGTTGAACTTTTTCTAGATAATCTAACGATATTTTTTTTAGGTTTCAAAGAATTATTACTTTCTTCATTTGAATTATTATCTAAATTATATCTATTATTTATTCCTGGAAGGTAAGATTTTTTTTTATCAGAATTTCTTAATGAAATTGGTTCAACAAAATTATTTTGAATAGAATAAAAATTTTTTGCAGATGAATTTGCATATTCATCATTACTCTTTAAATTTCTTAATTTTAAATTTTTTTTTCTTTTTTTATTTCCAGTATTTATTATTTCTGAATTTCTTTTTAAAATTGACCTTATTTTATTTTCATTTTTTCTTTCTCTCAAAGAAATTGCTTCATTTTCACTATATTTTTTTTTATAATTATTTTTAGATAATTTTCTAAAATCACTTAAAGAATTATTAAAATGAATAGGAGTTGATTTTTTTTTATCTGATAATTTTAAATTTAAATCAAATAGATTATAATTTGTACTTCTAAAATTTTGGTCGTTAGGATTTAAAACATTATTTTGAAATAATTTACTATTTTTTTTTTTAATTGATTTTCTTCTATCTTTAAATTTTTCTCCTAAATTGTCTGTTTCTTCTTCATTTTCTTCTCTATTTGTTATTTGATTTGTATTTTCTGGAATTGAATATTTAAAATTGTCAATTATTGATTTTCTTAATGACATTACTCTTGTTGATCCTCTTCTTTTATAAAGAACTTTATTTTGACTTTCATTATTTTTAGGAGATAATATATTAATTTTATTTGTTGTTATTCTATTTGTTGGATCTGTTTTATTTAAATTTGATATTTCATTTGAATTTTCACATCCCATTTATTATTATATATTTTATTCTTTTTTTTATATTTTATGAGAAATAATATTTAAGGAAATAAAGTTTATTTTTTTTATATTTATTTATCTATTATAAATTTTTTGGTTAATAGACATTTACAAGTAAAAAATTTTTCCCAATCAGTTTTAATACAAATTTCAAAATTTTTATCTTTTTTTTTATTGAAATTATTAATAAATAATTCATCAATAATATAATCTAATTTCTCAATATTATTTATTTGAGAAATATTTTTATTTCGAATAATATTATTATTCGTTTTATCTCGATTGGTATTTTTTAAATTATCTTCAGATTGAACAGTAGTATCATTATTTATTTTATTTTGATTATCTTCAATAACATTATAATTAGAATCAACTAATACTTCTTTTTTTCCTTTAGAATTATATTTTTCAATAAGATTTTTCATTTCATTACATATATAAATTAATCCTACTTTTTGTGAACAAAAAGGACATTTATATAATCTACTATGTTCCATATAACATAAAAAAGTTTTTAAATTAAAACAACCTAAATGAGAACATTTCCATCCTTTTGCAGGTATTTTTATTATATCAGAATCAGTATATATATCTAAAAAACTAATTAATTCTTTTAATTTAATATTTTCATTTTTTTCTTTTTCTTTATTTTTTGAAGGAATATTTTGGATAACTTCATCTATTTTTTTTTCCCTTACATAATCAACTGATAATATAAAATTATCTTTTTTATTATTTTTACCATTGAAACTTAATAATAAATCATTTTTAGTTATTTTACTAAAGTGAGTTGAGCCGGAACTTACTTTTAAAAAAGTTTTTTTTATTTTATCAGAAACTCTAAAAGCAATTTCTCTTGTTAATTCTTTTTCTTCATTTAAAGGATTTTTCGCTATTATTCTATTAATATATATATCAAAAAATCCAGGCCATAAAGTATTAAAACCTTCATCATCAATTTTTAAACATCTTAATAATATAAATTCATCTCCTTTGATTTCATTTTTTTTAGAAGGAATTATTTTAGTTATATCTACAATACATTTTACCAAATTCGTATTTAAAAAATCTTTTCCATGAAATAATTTTCTACAAATTTTCTTCTTTTGTTCTATAAATAAATCCAAATTTTCTATTTGACAATCTGGACAAATGTAATAAGGTTTTATATATGTAAATTTTTCTAAACAAGTTTTATGTTGATATTTATTACATTTTGGACATTTAATTAAAGGTTTTCCTGAATAATAATTTAAATTTACTGTTTTTTCATCATTAAAACAAGGACAATTAATTTTAACAAAAATCTCATTATCATCCATCCTTAAAGTTATAATATTTTTTAAAATTTATGTTGTTAATAAATTCCAATTTTTAAAAAATATTTTATTAAAGACAAAAGAGAATTTTGTAATTAGAATTTAATAATTTTGTTATGATGAAATCTTTAATAATTGGAAGATATATTCAAAAACTGGATGAATTATTTATCTAAAATTATAAATATTTTTTTTCTAAAAAATACAGAAAAACGTACTACAAAAATATAATAAAATAATTATTAGAAAACGGAAAAATATTTTTACATTCAATATTAATTTTAAAGAAACATCTTCTTAAAATCTTCATTATATGAAATGAAGACTAAACTTCATTTTTGATAATTTTTTAATAAATCATATGAATAACAAAAATTTATAATTTGTATAATAAAATAATAATCTAAATTTTACTAACAATTTAAGGTAATCCATTAATAAAAAAAAATGTTATAATTTTGATTAAGGAAAATTTATCTTGAAGATAATTTAATAGATTTACTTTTTGAAGATATACTAAAAATATAAACTTAATAATTCAATTTTCCAAATTGAATTATTACAGAGTTGTAATTAATTAGTATATTTTCTCCTTTTTTGGAATTAATTACGATAAAAAATTAAAATGTACAAATAATATATTATATACTTTATTTTTACCAATTAGAATCTTTTTTTTATAATCTTCTTATTGTTTGAAATTAAATAATTATAATTTTCAAAATTATTTTTTAAATTATCAATTTTTATTATTTTCTATTGTCCATTTAAAATAATTAATTTTTTAAATTCTTTAATTCTTTTTAATCCCATATTTTTTTATTTTCTTTTTCAACATTTTTTTAACTTTAAATTAAATAGTAATTAATCTTGTACAGTTATTTCATTATCTTTTAGCTAAAAATACATTAGATATTTTTCTTATCATATATTCAACATTGATTTTTATTTAACAATTAATTTTCAAAAAATAAATCATTATTTAAAATAAATATTGATTTAACCAAAATATAATTAAATATTTTATACTTTATTAACTAATTACTCTTATTTATAAAATTTTTTACCACATTAAATAATTCTCCTTCTTCAGTAAAATTTTTAACTTCTTTATATAAAAAATTTAATCTATTATACAAATAATAAATTTCATCTTGACTAAAATCACTTTCATTAATAATAAAAAAGATCCATTGTTTTAAAAAATTTTCAACATCTGAAGTTAATTTATCATGAATTGATAAAATATAATCAAAAGAAAAAATTAAACAACAAATAGCTTTTAAAGAAGGTTCATATGAAGAAAAAAAATCATCTAATAAAGTAATTTGAGAAATAAATAAACAAATATCAGAAATTAATTGTAAATATTTATTTAAATGTAAAGTTCTAACTTTTTTCAAATTATTCATTTTTAAATCATAAATTAAAATATTAACAAAATCAAATGTAGAAATTTCTAAAATATTAAAATTAATTTCTTTCAAAATTTCTTTTTCTTTATGTAATAATTGTTTAACTGTAAATTTATTTTTTCCTAATTCATGAATAATATGATATATTTGAAAAGGAATTAAATCTTCAAATTTTGAAGCAATAAAAATTGATGTTAAACCAATTAAATGAATATCTTTATCTTCTAAAATTTTTTTTGTTGATTGAAAAAATTTATCCATAATATCAACTGAAAGAAAATAAGTTTGAATATCTAATTTATATTTACTAAAAATTTCACACATCCAATTTACCATTTTTGTTCTTGTATTTGGAGTAATTTTATGTCTAAAAAGAAAATTTGAAGAAATTAAGTTTTCTTGCTCTAAAAATTTACTAAAAGTGAAAATTTCAGTTCCATATTTATTTACTATTAATTTATTTTGTTTCTGTGAATATTTTTTGTTCAATTTTTCTAATTTTAAATTCTTTTTTTTTTGAAATGAAACTTTTAAGTCTTTTAAAGGAGAATTATCTTGAGTTTTATCTTCTTCATTTTTATTTTGTTTATCTTTACATATTATAGTTATTTTCTTTTCAATATATTTTAATTTTTCATTTTTAACTTCTACTTTAATTTCTAATTTTTTCTTTTGAAAATTTTGATTTTTATGAATTAAAACATTTTTTTCAAATAATTCTTGTTTCATCTCTTTAATTTGGAATATATTTTTTACTTTAATTTAAATATTTAATTTTTTAAATTTAAAAGTATTTTACTTAAAAAATAAATTTAAAACAATTTATTTATTATAATAAAAATGAATTAATATAAAAAAATTATTATCTTTTTATATTTGAAATTCTTCAATATCTTCAAATTCATTTGGAGGTAATTTTTTTTTATTTTCTTCTTCTTTTTTTAATTTTTCTTCCAAAATATTATTCATACTTTCTCTTTGTAAAACTTCCATTTTATTTTTTCTTTCTTTAATAACTTCATTAGTATTATCAATTTGATTATTATCATTTTTAATAATTTCAACATCTTTTTCATTATCATCAAATCCTTCTAAAAATTTAGGAACATCAGGATTATCTTTTTTTTCAATAATATTACCTTTATTATTATCTTCAATATCTTTATTTTCTTTTTCTTCATTTTCAATATATTCATTATTTTCTTCTTTTTCATTTTCTTCTTCATCAACTTCAATTTCATCTTTTTCTAAAAAAGGTTCATTTTCTTTTGTATTATTTAATAAACTTTTATTTTCATTTTCAATAATTCCAAAATTACTATTTTCTATCATTGGATTTATATTTGAAATATCATTTTTAGCATTTGTACTATTTTGTCTTTGTAAATCTTTAAATGGTTTTATAAAAGGTTTTTGTCCTTTTTTATTTTCTTCATTATTATTATTATCATTATTTTCATTTTTATTTATTATATTCATCATTTCTTCTTTTTGTTTTTGTACTTTTTCTATTTCTTTCATTATTTCTTCTCTTTCTTCAGGAGAAGCTTCTGGAATATTATTATTATTATTATTTATTTTCTTTTTATTTTGGTTATTATTTTTATTTTGAGGAATTTGAATATTTTCATATTGAGGGAAATTTTCTTTTTCTGTTTGAAGTTTTAATTCTAAATTTTTTTTTGTTTCTTGTAATTCTGATATTGTTTTTTCATTTGTTGATATTTCTAATTCATATTTTTTTTGATTTGAATTTTTTACTTTTTGTAATATTTCTATATTTTTAATTAATAAATTTTTTTTATCTGTTAATTTTTTCTCATTTTTTTCTTCTGTTTTTACATTTTCATATTCTGTTATATTATACATATCTTTTGCAATATTTCTTAATTTTTCAACCCATTCATTTAAATGAGAAATTTTTTTTTCATTTTCTTCTTCTTGAAATTTATTTTTTTCTACTTTTTGTAAAAAATTAGCATTTTGTCTTCTTACATTATCATAATCCATTTTTAATCTTTTTAATATAATTGCAGATTTATTTTCTCCTTTATTTTGTTTAGAAATTACAATATCATTTAATTTTTCAGTATTTCTTAATTTCTTATTTTCAATTTGTAAATCATAAATTTCTCTATCTAATTGATCATTTTCATATTTTAAATTAGGTAAATAATCAGGATTACTTACAATATCTAATCTATTTTGTAAATTTAAAAGTTGTTTTTTATAAACTTCAATTAATTTTTCTGAATTATCATTTAATTTTTGTTGTTCTTGATATATTAAATCTGGATCTTTCATTTGAGAAGGACTTTTATTTCTATTTGATCTTTGATCTTTTATTTTTGTATTTGCAATTATTTGAGTTAAAACATCATTTAATTTCTCTAAATAAGATATCATTTCTTGTGTATATTTTGAATTTTCTGAAGAATCAAGATTATCTAAATTAGAATTAAAAAATTTTTCTTCAATTTCTGCTTTTATTTGATAATATTTATTTTCTGCTATTTGTAATTTTGATAAAGGAACTGGATTTCTAACATGTAATTTAGAATCAAAGTTTCTATTATTATTCATATATGATATATTATTTGTATTGTTATTATTATTTGAATTTAATATATTGTCTTGTTCATCATTTATATTATTATTATTATTATTATTATTATTTTGATTATTTTGTTCTGGTTCTTGGAAATTTATTGTTGATTGATTATCCTCAATTTTATTATTGTTTTTTTTATATATTTCTGATATATTATCTTCATTATCTTTATTATCATTTTTTTCTTTATTATCTTCCCCATTTTTTTCTGATTTATTACTTTTTTTTTCTTCATTATTTTCATTATGTTGTTTCTTTATGTCATCTATTGCATCATTTATATCTTCTATTTCTTCTATATCATTATATTCAAATTCGTTTTTATCATCACTCATTTTTTTATATAAATAATTTTTTAAATTTAATTATCTAAATCCTATAAATGAAAAAAAAATAAAAATATATATCAAAAAAAAAAAAATAAAAAATAATTAAAAAAAAACATTAACTAAGAAAAAAAATTCAAAAAAAACCAAAAAAAAAAAATTAACAAAAAATTAAAAAAAAAAATTTAAATGGTAGACACAACAAACGCTCCTCAAATAATCGAGCACATTTCCCAATCCTTAAACTACACTCCCTTTGATGTAAAATGGATCCCATGTAGTGCAAAATTAGTAGTAACAGGTCAAACTCCTCGTGCAAAGGGAATAATCCAACTTTTCCAGATGAACAAGGGGAAACTAGAAGTAGTCTCCGAATTTAACAAAGAATACGGATTTAAAACGAGTACATTCGGAGCTTCCTCTTTCGCATCTCGTGATTTAGCAGTAGGTGATTTCGAGGGAAATTTACTAATATACGATTTAGAGAGAGGAACAGCAAATTACGAAATAAAAAAAGCACATAAATCGATAATAAATGCAATGGATGGAATAGGAGGAACTGGTAATATTGGTCCTGCTGAAATTATCACTGCTGGAAGAGATGGTTCTGCTAAAATTTGGGACCCTAGAACTGATAAACCTGTTGTTTTATTAGAACCTGCTTCCACTGAGAAAGTTCTTCCTGAATGTTGGGCTGTTTCTTTCGGGAATTCTTATAATAATGAAGAAAGATGTGTTGGGATCGGATATGATAATGGAGATGTTAAATTATATGATTTAAGAATGAATCAATTAAAATGGGAAACTAATTTAAAAAATGGTATTTGCTCTATTGAATTTGATAGGAAAGATATTCCTATGAATAAAATGGTTGTTACTACTTTAGAAAGTAAATTACATGTTTTTGATTTAAGAACTCTTCATCCTGAATTAGGGTATGCTGGTTTAAGTGATGTTGCACATAATTCTACTATTTGGGGATCAAAGTTTTTACCTCAAAATAGAGATATTTTTATTTCTATGGGAGGAAATGGACATGTTAATCTATATAAATATAATTATCCTAATCAAAGAAGTGTTGTTGATGAAAATAACATTCCGAAAGGTGTTATTGGTACTCTTTCCGTTCTTAATACTAAAGAAATTACTACACAACCCATTGTTGGGTTTGATTGGCATCCGGATAAAATGGGATTGGCAACTTTAGTTGCTTTGGATCAAAGTGTTAAAGTTTATTTAGTTACTAGATTAAATTTATATTAAAAAAAAAGCGTTTTACAAAAGATTTTTTATTATGGCTGTTTTTTCATTGGTTTTTTTTTGAATTTTGGATTTTTGAAAAGGAAGATTAAATATTTTTTTTTAAAATAATTAAAATTAAATTATATTAAAAACAAATAATTTTTTAATATTTTTCCATAAAAAAAAAGAAAAATCTAGAATATTATAAATAACCTATATTTTCATATAATAAAAAAATAAATATATTCAAAAAAAAAAAAAAAAAATGGATTCACCAGAACAATTCGACGGTCTTTTAATGACTATAATTCAAAAAGCAGGAGGAATTCAGAATTACTTTGATGCAGTATATGGATTTTTATATAGAAAAACAGATTTTTTCGCTGATGAAACTCGTTCTAAAAATTTTGTAGACTCGGGATATAATGTATGGTTAAAAAAATATAAAGAAAAATCAGAAAGAGAGGAAAAAATAAAAAAAAGACGTGAAGAGGAAGAAAAAGCGAAAAAAGAATCTGAAAAAAAAAAAAACGATGAATCATCATCAGGAGCCGAAGTAAAAGAAATAACACCAGAAGAATATTTAAAAAGGAAAAAAATGGAAGATGAGAATAATTTAAAAAAAGAAGAAATAATGGAAAAACAAAGGAAAGAAGAGCGTCAAAGAGAAGAAGATGAAAAATTACGTCAAGAAGGAAAAGAAGTTCCTGAAAGAAAAAAAAATGAAGAAGATGATTCAAGTAAACCTCAAAAAGGTCATGTATTACCAAATAAAGAAAAAGGACAAACATTAGAAAAATATTCTTGGGGTCAAATGGATATAAAAGAAATAACAATAAATATTCCAGTTCAAGGAAATATTAGAGCAAAAGATTTAAAAATAGAATGTGATACTAAAAAATTATATGTTGGAATTAAAGGACAAGATCCAATTATAAATTGTGAATTATATGCTCCAATTAAATCAGATTCTATGATTTGGACTCTTGAAGAAGTTAAAGTTGGAAAAATGATTACAATTACTTTTGATAAAGCTGATCCGACTTGGTGGGAAAGTGTTGAAAAAGGAGATTCTGTTAAAGTTGATACACAAAAAATTCAACCTGAAGCTACTTCAGTTTCTGATATTGAAGATCCTGAATTAAAAGCACAAGTTGAAAAAATGATGTTTGATACTAGACAAAAAGCTATGGGAAAACCTACCAGTGATATTCTACAAAAATGTCCTCAAATTGAAGATTTTATGAAAGCTCATCCAGAAATGGACTTTTCACATACTAAGTTTTCGTAAAGAAATGAAATAAATATTATTTGGATTTTTATTAAAGAGGTTATTCAGTTTTTCTTTTTTTTGAGTTTTTACTATTTTTATTTTTTTTGTTATATTAAGAATTTAATTTATGGATTAAATGTTTTTTTTATTTTTTTTTTAACTATTTTTTTTAAATAATCAAAATTTTTAATTTGAGTTTTTTTTTCTATTTGAGTTTTATTTAAATTATAATTTTTAAATAAAAATTTTTTTTTAAAATTAACTTATTAAAATTTTTCAGTTTAATTTCCTGTTTTTTATTATTCTATTTTGGAATATGAACAAAAATATTTTCTTTTATTATTTCATTTTTATTTTCAATCTACTATTCTTTTTTTTTAATATCTTATTAATCAAATAATTTTCAATAATTCCTTTAAAAATTTAAATATTAAAAAAAAATTATAATTATTATTTAAAAATAAATTCACACACTCACGATACTGATTTTTCTTTTTATCATTTTTTATTGTTAATTACTTTTCTTTTTTATTTATAAGTGAATATTTTATTGTTACATTTTTTAATTTTTTACCCTTTAGTGAAGTAAAAGCAATTTTTTATCATTATAAACAATAAAAATAATTTTCTTTTATTACTAAATAAATTTTATTTTTATTTTATTATTTTTGATTTATATTTTCACTTAGAGTATTTTAGTAGGTTATAAAATATAAACTCTTTTTTAGATAAAATTCATTTCATGAATCATCTGAGATTTAAAATATTTATATTTTCAAAAAAATTTTTATATAATTATTTGAAGAAAAAGTTATATTTTTTCCTTTTCTTGATAATAAAAATTACATTTTAAATGTGAAATTTAGTATTTTTAAGAATCAAAAACAAAAAGATTAGTCAGAATATCCTTTAAATTCCTTTCCTAAAATATATTATTTGATTAAGAAAAGTTTTTAAAACATATATTTTAATATTTTTTTAATAACTTTTATTTGTAATTCAAAACGTTTATATGATATTAAATTTTTATTTTAAATGCTAAGAAAATAATTTTTCATATTCTTTTTTGGATTTATATTATTAGGATTTCTTTATTATAATAATTGAAAAAAATTTACTTAATCAAATTTAAATACAATATATTTTCCACTTTTTTTAAGTCATTAACTTATATTTTTTTCTAATTTTTTATTCTAAATAAAATTTTTATCATCAACCAAAAAATAAAAAATGAAAAATAAGAAAATTCCATTAATAGAAAGAATAACAATATGTGGATTAAAAATTTCAGATATTCAAAATTTTTTATCAAACTCAAAAAATAACTATAAAGATTTAACTAAATTAAATATAGAAATATTAGAAGATTATAAAAGCAAAGATATATCAAATGACTCTAAATATAATAATTATGTTTTAAATATTCCAAAATATTCTCTTCCAAAAGGAGTTTGTCCTAATTATTTTAAAATAGAACCTCAAAAAAAAATAATTTCTTTTTCTTTAGTTCATGAAACAAAAATAAAATATTGTTCTTCTCTTATTTTTTATGATAATTACAAAGAAAAAGGATATGAATTTTCTTTATTAAAATCAATAACTTTGGTTTCTTCAAAAGAATATTTTGGGACGCAAATAAAAATATTAAATTACATATTTGAAATAATAATAAATTACTCAAAAAATAAATTTGAAAACAATACAAATTTATTAAAAATAATAATTTCAGATGGAGAATATCTTAATGAGCATAATCTATTAGAATTTTATTTTTCTTTTTTTTTAAATGGAATAAATATCTCATCAAAATATAATAATGAAAATTATTTATCATATTGTATAATGCCTTTACCAAAAGAAAACAAAAATAAAAAAATAGAATCTTTCTTAACTTATTATATAGAAGATGATTCTCCTTTCCCAATTAAAGACTATGATATAACAATAATATTAGATTATTTTCATATAGAAGATATAATAAAAATATATCAAGCAATATTAATGGAATATAAAATAATTTTAATATTTAAAGAATATGAAATAATTAATCAAATTATATATTCTCTTTTATCTTTAATTTATCCTTTAAAATGGAGATTTCCAGTTTCTGCTTTTTTAATCCCTGAAACAGAAGCCATGTTAGATGCACCTTTTGCAGCAATTTTAGGAATAAATATTGAAAAAAAAAATTTAATTTATTTTCGATTAAAAAAAAAATTATTTCCTAATGAAACTATTATTTATGATTTAACTAAAAAAGAATTTGTTTTTAATGAATTTAATAACGGTTTACCTTTAAAATTAACTAATCAAATTAAAAAAGGATTATGCTTTTTAATGAGTGAAAAATTATCTAATAATATTTATAAAAAAAATCATTTTTATAAAATTTTTCAAAAATGTTCTTCTGTTTGTAATTATATTGATAGAAATTTATATTTTAATTTAAATATAATTACTATATTTTTTCAAATTTTACTTGAAATAATTAAAAATTTTGAAAAATATATTTTGTTTCAAGAAATAAATAAAGGAAATTTAGATATTAAAAATTGTCAAGTGAGTGATTTTTTTGATTTTGATGAATATGAAAACAACTATAATAAAAAATTTGAAATAAAAATTTCATATATATCCTTTTTTCGGAATTTTATAAAAACTTTAATGTTTAGTAATTTTCTCAGAAGTTTTGTTTTAAAAAATCCAAAACCGAAATATTCTTTTATAAATTATATAACAATTAATCAAAACATTTTAAAAGAAATTCTAGATAAAAAAATCAGAGAAAAAATTTATTTATATTATAATGTAAGAATATTAAAAATATATAATAGTTTAGGTATATTAATTTAATTGATTTATATCATTTATATTTAACAAAAATTAATGAATCAAATATAGAAACAAGAAGAGATGTTCAAAGCTATATAATTTGGTCTCCTTTAGATAGCAATAAAATAATATCATTTATAAAAGATTTCCAAAATCTTCAAAATACTTCAAAAATAAATGAATATAATAAAATAATAGAATTACTGAAATCAAATTATTTCTTAGAAAAAGAGGAAGAAATTCCAAAAGAAAAACATAGAAGAACAAATTCATCTATAGAAGAGCAAATAAATAGTAAAATGAGTGATTTTAGTTATTTTAGTAGTTTTAAAACGAAAAATTCTCCATTTGAAGTTTCTGCTCCTTTATTTAAAAAAACTATTGAATCTGATGACAATATAATTAGTGATAATTCTGGTAATGATAATACTATTATAAATAATAATAGTCAATATTCTAGTGTAAAATCTTTTAAAAATTATGATTCTGGAGGAATTCCAAAACATAATGGAGATGATGAATGTGATTTTTTTTCTGATAATGATTAAACAAAAATATATATCTCTAAATTATTTAAACAAAAAATAACTAAAAGTAATAAAAATATTAATTACTTAATTTAAATTTATATATATATATTATTATATATTTTATTAATTTATTTTATTTTTTTTCAATATGTATTCAATTTCTCTTTGGCATAAAGCAACTGAAATTGGTTCTAAATTAAAATCAATGGCTTATCAAGATAATATTTCTCAAGAAGAATTTGATAATTTAAAAAATGAAAATAATAAATTGAAAGAAGAATTAGAAGATAAAAATAATAAATATCAATCATTATTAAATGAAATTGCTCAAAAAGAATCTCAAAAACCTTTATCAGAAAATGAAATTGAAAATTTTTATAATAAACTATGCTCTGATTTTAAAAGCTTTTTACTAATTTTTTTCCCTGATGATCAAGATTATATTGATTTTATTAATGAAATTTTCATAAATGTTCAGAATGAAAAATTTTTTGAAAAAATATATAAATTAAATCAAATAATTATTCCAAAAATAAATTCTGAAATATTATTTTCTAATAAAGAATCAATTTTAAAATTAATTGAAAGTAAAGAAGAAATTATAAATAAAATTAAAAATTATACTTCTTCAATCAATAAATATAAAGATGATAATTTTGAAGAAAATGATTTAAATATATTAGAGTATTTATTTAGTGAATTAATTAAATCAAAAGAAAAAAAAGATGCTAATATAAAAGAATTAGAAGGAAAAATATTAAATTATGAAGAAAAATTAAAATCTTTAAATAATAATATTGAAAAAATGCAAAATGATGGAAGAAAAGCTTTTGAAGCAGAAAATAAATTAAATGAAATAATTAATAATTTAGAAAAAGAAAAAAATGAATTAGAAGAAAGAAATAATAATTTAAAAAAACAAATTGAAGATTTATTAAATGAAGGAATAAAGTTTGAAAAAGAAAGTTCATCACAAAATGAAAAAATAAAAGTTTTAAATAAAGAGAAAGAAGAAATAATAAATAAAAATGAAGAATTCAATAAAGAAATAATAATAACTAAAAATGAAAATGAAAGATTAAAAAAACAAATAGATGAATTAAATAAAGATATTCAGCTTTATTCAGAAAATATTTTCACAATAAATGAAAAAAATGAAGAAATATCAAAAAAAACAATTGAAATAGAAAAATTAATTGATTCTTATAAAATATTAGAAAATGAAAAAAATAATTTGGAAAAAGAAAAAAATAATGAAATTGAAGTTTATAAAAAACAAATTCTACAAATGACCAATGAAATTGCAGAACAAAAAGAAAAAAATAATCAATTAAATCAAAATGAGGATATTGAAAAAATATATATTGGAAAAATAGTTTCTTTAGAATCTCAATTAAATAAAGTTCAAGAAGAAAATTTAAATTTAAAAAAAAATGAAGAAGAAAATAAAAAAAAAATGGATAATTTAATAAAAAAAGTTAATCTAGATTTAAAAAATACAGAATATTTAATTGATAAAAGAGTTATTAGTTCAGTGCTAGTAAATTATTTTGACCAAAATGCAAATGAAAATGTAAAACAAAGTTTATTAGAAACTTTAAGTAGTTTAATGGATTATTCTAATGAAGATAGAAAGAAAATGGGTTTAAAACCAATTAATATTCCTAAAAATGAAAAAAATGATAAATTAAAATCAATCAGTGACGGTTTATATAATTTTATTTTAAATAATTAATTTTAATTTATTTATATTTAAATAAGTTATGTAGAATATATTTTCAAATGAAATATAATTTATAGTATTGAATTGAAAAAATAATAATTTATTATTTATTCTTTTAATTTATAAATTTGATTTTAAACATTTTATTATAAAATTGGAATTATAATAATTATATAAATCCTCAAGTTATTTTATAAGAGAAAAATAATTATTTTGATGAAATTAAATTTTTTAAACTATATCAAATGATATTTCTTTTTTCAAAAAATAAAACAATAATTAATTCATTTAATATATAAATCTAAAAAATTAAAATCCTTTTTTTCATTTAAAAAATGTCAGTCAAAAAAGATTTATATTTAGAAAGCAAATGTTCAGTAAATAAAATCCTTCAATTACTTTGTGAAAATTTAAAAGAAGAAATAATAATGCATTTTTTAGAAGAAATTCCTTCATCAGAAAAAAAAGAAATTTTAACTTTTTCTCCAACAAAACATTTCCCATTATTGAAAGAAGGTGATATCTTTTTTTCAGGTACACTTCCAATATTGAAATATATATTAAATATTCATCCAGAAATAAAAGAAGTTTTAATGGGAAAAACATTAAAAAATGAAACATTATGTGAAATGTGGTTAAATTTTATTTCAAATAATATTATTCCTATTGTCTCTGAAATTAATTTACAATTAGAAGGAGAAAAACCATTTAATAAAGAAACAATGGAAATAGCAATTAATGATTTAATTAAAGAACTTTCAATAATTAATGAACATTTAAAATTTAGAACATTTTTAACAAATAATTATATTCAAATTTGTGATTTCTTCCTTGCAATTTTATTAGTTGATATGTATAATAAAGTTTTAACTAAAGATTTAAGAGAAAAAATTCCTAATGTTATTAGACATTTAAAGTATGTTGGTAATTTAGATTTAGTGAAAAATTTATGTGAAGAATTAAAAGAATGTGAAAAAAGAGCTGAAGCTAAAAAATATGTTGAAAAAAAAGATGTTGAAGAAGAAACTCAGAAAAGTAAAAAACAATTGAAAAAAGAAAAAAAAGCAGAATTTAAGAAAGAACATAAAGATGATAAAAAAGAAAAAAAAGATAAACATGAAGAAAAGAAAGAAGAAAAATCATCTGATAAACCTGAAAAAAAAAATGAATAAAGTTATTGTTTAAAGAATGATTAGTTTATTTAGTTAGTTATTAAATTATGAAAAAGAATATTATTTTTTTTGATAAATTTTTATTTTAAATTTTTGATAAATAATATTTTTCAAATTAAACAATATTAATTTAAATATTATTTTCAATAAAATATTAATTTAATCTAATGAAATAACTTATATATTGTAAATATTTAATGTTTAACTTCTCTCATAGCTAAATAAGAACTAACAACAGTATCAATTTTAGAATTAATATCTGAAGAATTTAATCTTTCTTGAATTCTTTTTCTAATAAAAAGTTTACAAACAAAAAAAATAATAATATTAACAACAAAAACAATAATAATAATTCCAGTAATAGTTAAAGAACTAAGAAAACTTTCTTCTTCAAAACTTCCATATTCATAACATTCTTTTGGTTTTTTAATTAAACTAGCACATAAAGCATCAAAAATATATTCAGCTTTCCAATTACCTAAATAAACTCTACCATTAATAGTTAAAGTAGGTAATTTATTAATATATAATTCACTCATTAAATCTTGATTTCTATCTAAAATTTCATTTCTTAAAACTTTATCATAATCTTTTTTTCTTTTTTCACTATTATCTCCAATGAAAGAATCAAAATAACATTGTTCAAATTCATCAATATCAACACCAGCATATTTCGCAGAATTATAAGAACAATCTTCATCAAAATCTTGTTCAGAAAAACAAGAACCATAATATTCTTCCATATAATTAAAAAAACCAGTATAAGAAATACTATTATTATCATTATCATATTCATCATAAACTTTATAAACACATTCTTGTCTAATTGCTTCTTTAACAAGTAAACTTCCATCATTAATTCCAACTCTATCTCCATTTAAACAATAAGCTCCACTTCCTAAACAATCATTTACAGATTGATTATTAGATTCATTATAATCAAAATCAGAATAAGTAATTAAATGAGGTGTAAAAAAAGAATATTTATATAATACATTTTGATATGAATGTAAATCAATAAGTAATTCATAAACTTCTTCCATATCAGGAGTATACCATAAATCATATAATACTATATTATCTTTATTTTCCATTTCAAAATTAATTTCCATTTTAATACTTTGAAGAACAGTTTTATTCATTTTATTTTTACTATAATAATCTTTTAAAATAAGACCATCTTCATAACTAATAAGAACACCAGGAATAGTAACTTCATTTCCTCTTCCATCATCAGGCATCATTTTTCCTTCTACTTTTTCTCCTCTTCTGTCATTAATTATTATTGCAGCATGTCCTCTTGCTTCTTCTATATTAAGAACTTTAGAAACAAAAGAACATCCTCCTTTATCTACTAATATAAATGGACTGTCATCTACTGATGGATTTTCTGAAGCACTTATATTATATCGACGACATGCTCTTTGGTTTTCTGTGTTGTTTGGATCAAAGTATAAACGACCTGTTATTGTGTGACCATATGGAATTCTACCAAAGTTTGATAATCCGATTTTTATTGTTGAATCTATTTATGTTATATAATTTTATTTATTTATTATTTTAATTTTTTTTTTTACTTGGGAATTTTGCTGCTAAGTCTTTTGGAGAACGGATTATTAGATTTGAAGTTGATAAAGAGAAAAGAAATATTTGTATTATAAGGGTTAGTGAAGACATTTTTGAAATAAAATATATTTATTTTTTTTTTTGCTTTTTATTTTTTTTTTTTTTTTGATAAAAATAAATTTTTTTTTGATTTTTTATGTTATATATTTTTTAAATTATTTATAAAAATAAAAATTATTATAATTTTTCCAATATTTTTTTTCAATTATTATTAATTCCTGATATATCCCATATATTTGATATAATTGATTGACCAAAATGACCTGTTTTTCCTAATTCACTTATTTTTGATTCATCATTATTATTAGTTGTTTGTTTTTTGTTTAATATAATAGAAAAATCCATATAATTATTAATTTTTCTTGATAAATCTATTGGTAATTGTGATTTATCATGTTCATTTAAAAATGAATCATCATCTTCATTATTATTATTATTATTATTATTATTGTTATTGTTTAGATTTATTTTTTTATCAAGATTTAAATATTTTAAAGTTTTATTTAAATTATCAAAACAATTTTTTAATAATTTAATTCTCATTGACATTACTCTAATTTGATTTTTATATTTTTTCATATATAATTTAATTTGCTTTTCTTGCTCACTATTAATTTTTTTTTTTTCATCTTCAGTTTGATAAAAATATTCTCTAAAAATTCTATTTTCTTGTTTTACTTCTTTAATATTTTTATAAAGATTTAAAATTTCTTTATTTAATTCATCTTTTTTTTTATTTGCTATATCACTTTCTTCAAGGAAATCTTTTATTTTCCAATTACTATATTTATAATATTGATCTTCTTCACTTAAAATTTTTGTTCTTTTATGAATATATATTTCTACTTCTTTTAATTTCTTTTGAAAAATCCTTATATATTCTTCTTTACTATAATAATTTTCTTCATTTTCCTTAATTTGATCTTTATAATATTCTGCATTTTCTTCTTTTTTTCTTTTAAATTCACTAAAAATTTGTAATTCAATTAATAATTTTGATTTATGCTCATTTACTTTTTTTCTTAAATTTTTTTTATTATAATAATTATTTTTAATACCATTAAATAAGGTAATTAATTGATTTTTTTCTTTTTCATTTTTTATAGTTTTGAAAGTTTCATTTAATAATTCTGCATTAATTTCAAATGTTTGAGATAAATCAAATAAGTAATTTTTAGGTTTTTGAAAATTTATTCTAAAATCTGTATTTGAAAGAGTATTTCTATGAGACATAAATGTATATCCTAAATTACTTGTTGTTAATCTTCTTGAAACATTGGCTTCACTATTAGAAACTAAGTGCTTTAATATTTTTCCTTTTTTAAACGTAATTGACATATTATTTCTTTATGAAAAAAAAATAATATTTTCAATAAAATTTATCAAAATATGGGAAAAAAATTTAAATAGTTTTCAAATATTAGAATGAGTTAAATCTTCTATTAAAATTGAATTGAAAAAAATAAAAGAAATTTTAAAAACTAAAAGAGGTTTTATTAAATATTAAAAAAAAAAATATATTTTTATTAAATATATTAAAAAAAATTACATGAAAAAATATTATATTTATTATTATTGAAATTAGTTTTTAATTAATATTCAATAGACATTTTTTATTCAATAAAAAAGTAAAAAGAAGTAAATAATATTTACAATAATGAACAGGAAAAACTTATAAAGAATTTTATTAAGATTTTAAAAAAAAGAAATGAATATACTAAAAAAATAACTTACTATTCAATATATTCAAAAATATAATATTATTTTGAACCAGAAATATTATGTATTTATATAATAATAACAATAAAAAATAAATAATTAATATTTTAATATTTCAAATAATAAAATTGATATTTTAAATTATAATCTATTTAATAAACCTTTTCTTTTTGTTTTTAAATAAAAAATAAGTTCAAAATTTTATATCAAATAAACCAATTCAGTTTATAATTATTAAAATTATTCACTTTTTATTTATTATTTAAAAAAATAAAAAATAACATTTTTAGAATAAAGCTTTTTTTATTTCTTTTAATTAAAAGATATTAGCATTATTAAAAAATTTTTTTTTAAAATATATAAATTAAATATATTAAATAAAGATTTTCTATATTGTTTAATTCTTCAAAAAATTCTTTATTTCAAATTCAGTAAATATAATAATTTCATATTAAAAAAAAAAATGTCAAATCTCCAAAATTTAAATCAAAATTTGCTTTATCTTCCAACAAATAGTATAATAACAACACCATATGAAAAAGTATTAAACATAATAAATGAAGCAAAAAGATTTATAAATATGATGAGTAAAAATCAAAGTAAATTAATAAGAGAACTTGAATGGGTAATAAAAATAATAACAAGTCATTCTTTATATAAATATGAATTAAAAGACCTTGACAAAATTGAAAAATATACAAAAGATAATCCTGATTTTAAACAATTTGTAGATTTTGTTTATGAATATAATGAAGAAGTTATTGAAATGAATAAAAAGAAAGATATGATTAATTCTCAAAGTGTAAAAATGTCAAATGAATTATTACAAATTCCTTCATTTAAATTGAAAAGAAAAAATATTCAACAACAAGGAAAAAATAATATTTCAAGTAATTATAAAAGAAATAAAAATTTAAGTCATCAAAAAATGAATTCTTTTTCTTCAACAGGAGTTTTTAAAAATTCAAATAATTTATCTTTGAATTCTCTTAAACAGTTATTAAAATTTAATCAAAATCCATTACCAAATTATATTCCTTTAAAAAATCAAGCAAAAAATAATAATTCATTAAAATCATCATTGGAATTAAAACATTCAAAAAATAATAGAATAACAAGTTTATTTAGAAGTTTTAATTTAAATAATCAAAATGATAAAAATTCAAATAATCATTCATTAAAAAATTCAAGAGCAAATTCATATGAAAATAAAATAGAAAATTCATTTTCATATATAGAACATGCATTAACGGGGGTAAATTTTGATCCAAAAAAAATATTAGAAAAAGAATTTGATATATTTGAATTAAAAAAAATAATAGGTCATGGAAATGTATTACCATGTATGGGAAAAACAATATTAGAATCATTTGGATTATTAGATAATAATATAATAGAAACAAAAAAATTAGATAATTTCTTATATTCAATAACAAAACAATATCATATAACAACATTATATCATAATTCAATGCATGGAGCAGATGTTACTCAAACTATATCATTATTTTTTATAAATAGTAATGCTGAAGAAGTTTGTTCAACTAATGTTTTAGATTTATTAAGTATATTAATTGCTGCTTTAGGACATGATATTGGTCATCCTGGATTTACAAATAATTTCCAAATAAATGCTTCAACTGATATGGCTTTAACATATAATGATATTTCTTGTCTTGAAAATTTCCATGTTTCTAAATTATTTAAAACAATTAAAAAAGATGAAAATAATATATTTGAAAAATTAAGTGTTGATGATTATAAAGCAATTAGAAAAAGAATGATTAGTGAAATTCTTGCTACTGATATGGCTAATCATGGTAAAGTTATGGGAGTTGTTAAAGCTAAAATAGAAAATAATAATAATGAAAATAATGAAAATAATAATGATAATAATAATAATGATAATAATAATGATAATAATATTGATAATAATAATAATGAAAATAAAATAAAGAAATTTCAATATTTATCAAAAAATGAAAAAACTAAATTTGAAGAACAACAATCTTTATTAGATTTTTTTATTCATGCTGCAGATTTAGCACATAATACAAAATTATTTAAAATATCAATTCAATGGGTTGAATTATTAACAAATGAATTTTGGTTACAAGGAGATAAAGAAAAAGAATTAAATTTACCTGTTTCTTTTCTTTGTGATAGAATTGGAAGTGATGTCCCTTCTTCTCAAGTTGGATTTATTTCTGGTTTTATTTTACCTACTTTTGATGTTTTAATTTCAATGTTTCCTACTTTAAATTATACTGTTGAAAATGCAAAAAAAAATATTTCTGAATGGAAAAAATTAGTTGAACAACATAGATTAACTGGTTGGACTCCAAGAGAAAAAAAAGAAGAAAAAGAAAATGGAATTTCGAAAATTGAAATTAATAATAATAATATTAAATCATTAAATGGAGGAAGTAATTTAAATGGAAGTAATGAAAATAATAATAATAATAATATTAGTTTAAAAGGTAAAATTATTAATAATAGAAATAATATAAATAATATAAATCCTTTTCATTCTGAAGAAATTAAAAAAGCATATACTGCGAATTGGGGAAAACCTAAATTAATTACTATAAAAAAACAACAAGGAAAATAAAAATTATATTATCTATTATTAATATATGTTTGTTTTTATCTTTATTGGTTAATTTTTTATTAGTATATAATGATTATTTTACTTAATATTATTAAAAATATATTTTTTTAAAATGAAAAATTCAATATATATTTACTAAATAACTATAAACATTTTAAAAATTTTTTGATGATTTATTTCTTAATAAATTTACTTTAGTATCTTCAACTTTTCTATATATAATATCATAATCTAATCTATCCATTAATTTTCTTCTATTTCTTCTATAGAAATAATATGGAATTAAAATTGCCAGTAAAATAACAATAATAACTCCAAATACTGTATAAAAAATAAATTTTGAAGACCATTTCTCATCATCATCTAAATTTGTTGTATTAGTTGAGTTATTTATTTCCATAAATTAATTATTTTTATAATTTAAAAAAAGTATTAAATTTTTTATTAAATAAAAAACTCATAAATAAAAAATATAGTTTCAAAAGTATTTTTTTTTCTTTATTCATTTTTATTATTCTTTTTTATTATCTTATTATTTTCCTTTTTTTTATTTTTAAAAAAAATTATTCTTTTGTTCATTATAAAATAAAAAAAGAAGAAATTAAAGAAATTAAATCAAATATAATTAAATTAAAATACAAAATGCAAATGTTATTTAATATTGTTAAACATTATTCAATAAATCAAAAAATTGACAGATTTAAATTTTTTAATTTATTAATAATTTATTTTCAATCAATTAAATGTTTTCAACATTCATCTTAAAAAAAAATTTTAAAAATGTTTTTTCATGAAATGAAGTATATTTATTAATTATTTATTATTATTTAAAATTTTTTAATGAATATATATTCACAATTTAAAAAAAAAATAATAATAAAAATAATCATTTTTAATTTTGAAAAGATCTTCTTACTTCAGAATTAAAATCTTCTAAAATAGGTTTAGCTTTATTTTCGTTTTTAATTTGTTCTTTTTCTTGTTTCTGCAAAATATTATTTTTTTGAATAAAAGTTAAACTACTTTTAGTAATATTTTTAATCATTTCAGGAGATCTCATTATATCAATTAATAAATAATACAATTGCTCTTCTTTTAAATAATCTTTTTTAAATCTTGCAATTCTTAATCCTTCACAAAGATTTAATAATTTATTTGGAAGAACCATTTCAGTATACATTACTCTTTCAGCACTTCCAAGAAACATTGATCTTAAATAATTTCCTGCTAAAATTACAAAAGTAAAATAAAATGTTAAAATACTATAACCAAAAGTTAATTCTGAAAATTCATCTGTTAAAGTTATTATATTTATTTCATTGTTGAATTCTTTTGATCTTATATACCAATATTTGTTTTTATTTGTTATATTTAATCCTAATATTATATCTTGTTTTTTTTCATTTATTTCTAATGGTCTTTCTTCTGTAGGAATTCTTAATAATTTTGAAAAAGCATTTTTTAATATTATTGAATTATTTTTTAAATTTACATTTTCAAAAAATAATTTCATATTATCAGTTAAATTATAATGTTCATACCTAAATAAACTTTCATCACTTTTCCCATAACGTTTAGTAAAAGAATAAGTTAATCTTAAAAAGAAAGTAAATTTATTGTTTTCAATATTATTATATAAAAATTGAAATGTTTTTCTAGAAATATCCCAATTAAAATCTCCATAACCATTTATACTAATATTTTGAACTTGAATATCAGAATAAGAATTTAAATAATTATCGGAATCATTAAAATATTTATTTTTTAATTCAGTTCTATTGATATTCAAGAATTCAGAATTTGTACTTTGTAAAAGAGTTAAATTACCATTTTGAATAGAATTATTATAATAAATTTCAACTTTAAAATAAGTTCCAGTAATATAATTTTTTAGAGAAGATGGATTTAAATTGGAAAATAAAACAGTAGGAAAAAACATAATAAAAAGAACAAATAAAAATAAAGACCAACCTTCAAATATTTTTAAAAACATTCCTCTTTTAGTACCAATTCTTCTTCCCATATAAGATTTATTAAAACATTTATTAATAAATAATAAAGAATTAATTTCTTCAAATTTCAACCATTGCCAAATTTCTAATGCAGTTTCAGTAAAAGACCAATCAATAAAATTTTTTAATTCATATAAAAAAGGAGTTAATGTAAAAGTTTTATATATTATATTATAAGCCATAGATGAACCTGACATTAAAGGACTTGATTTTCTCATACCAGCTAAACCATATTTTATTTGTAAACCTGAAAAAAGAAAATAAAAATTATATAATATATAAAATATTAAAATGTATTTATTAGATAGATCATTTTTCTTATTCTTTCCTTCTGATGAATAAATAGGGAGATAAAAAAATATAAAAATATGAATTGATATTACTGTTATTATTTGTAAAATAAATTTAAGAAAAATTGAATATTGAAAGCCTTCATATTGATATGTAATTAAAGAATATTCTTCTTTATTGGATTCAATATAAGTTTTTATTTCATCAAAAGATTTATCATTCATTTTATTATATATATTATTTGTTTCATCAAAACCAGTTTTTTTATTGTAAATTTTATATTTTATTTTTTTCACACTTCTAGAATTTTTTAAATAAATATATCTATCTAAAATACATAAAATTAAATGTGCCAAAAGAAAAAAAATCATATTTGTTGAAAATTGTTTTATATAAATTTTATCTTCATTTAATAATAAATTATCTTGCTCCATATCAGTGTAAAAAACTATAATATACATTATAATAATAATTTGAATAATTGTATAAAAAGTATAAAAATCTTTACCTGGTTTTTCATTTCTAATATAATTGAAATTGTTTTCAAAATCTTTTGATAATTTTTGAAATAAATTTAAATGTTTATCAGAATAATTTTTTGCTAAAATAGTTTTGATTGAATTATTTTGTTCATTATAATCTTTTACTCCAACCTCTGATTGATAATAAATTATTCTTCTATTTGCTTCTTCAATAGTTTCATAATTATTTTCAATATCAAAATATAATCCTTTTCTAATTAAAATAAATTGATTAATTAATAAAATTGCCAAAAGTAAAAAATCAAATATTAAATAATAAATAAAACCATAATATTCATTATCATTAAATCTTTTAATTCCTAATCTTGAGTAAAAAGATCTTTTATTATCAACTTTATTAAATATATAATTCAAATTAATAATTGAATTTTCAGTTAAAAAAACATTAATAAAATTCAATTGAAAAGTGAATTTAATACAAATTACAGAAGAACATAAAATTAAACAATATTTCCAAAAATTCTTTTTAGGTCTTGGATATTGAATAATTCCAAAAACAAAAACCAAAAAAATCCAAAAAATAGAAATTAAACTTCCATAAGCAAAATTATTTATTATCATAAAAAAATAACATACATATTCAAAATTTTCTATTAAATATTTATATAATGATTTAATTATATAAATAAATATCCTTCCTTTTGAAAAATAATTTTTAAAAAATAAACCTCTTATTTTGCGTTTTTTTTCAAAATATTCTGCACTTGGGAAAAATAAATCATTTTCTTCATTTTTATTTATTTTTTTATTTAATATTTTCTTTAATTTGGTTTCTTCTTCTTTTAATTTCTTTTCTTCTAATTTTATTTTTTCTTCTTTTTCTTTTTTTTCTTCTATTTCGAATATATTTGAAGGCAAATTTTCTTCTTTATTTTCATTTTGAATTTCATTCATTATTAAATTTTGTTGAACTTCTTCATTTTTTTTTAAATTTTCTTCTGCTTCATCAATTTGTTTAATATTATTATCATTAATATTTAAATCAGATTTATCTTTATTTTCTTTTTCAAATTTATTTATTTGTTCTAATAATTCACTATATGTAGAATCATATCCTTGTAAAATTAATAAAATTTCTTCTTTATTATCTATTCTTGAATAATCTATTTTTCTACTTGAATTATGTATATTTAAAGCAAATTTTACCAACCAATGTTTTTTAATAATATTTCCAATAGAAACATCACTTTTTTTTTTTTTCTTTAAATATAATGAAGAATATAAATCATTTGAGTTTTTCCTTTGATTTTTATGATTCCAATTTTCTATAAATTCTTTTAAAGAATTTAATGTTTCTTCTATTTTTTCATTTTCTTTAAATTTATCATTCATTAATTTTATTCTATGATTATTAAATAAAAAACTATTTAATTTTCCTATTATATAGGCTTTATTCATATATTGAAAATGATATTTTAAAATAAATTTTGTAAAATCAAAAGAAGAATAAATTTCTTCTTGTAATAAAATTAAGCTATATATTGATATTTTCATATACATATTTATTAAAAATGATTTATTGAAATAAATTCTTTTTGTATCAAAATCTAATATTTTTCTAATTCCTAAAATCTTTCCATATTCTTCAAATATTTCTTCATTTTTTTTATAAAAATTTAAAGGAATTTGAAAAATAAAATTTATAAATAAATCAAAAAATAAATAAGGCTTTAAAAAAGTTTTTATTCCATTTTTCAATCCCCATTTTTTTCCACTTAAAAAATAACAAATATTGCATATATAATATATACTAAAAGTGATATAACCAAGAGAAATTAATCCTTTATATTGAGAAGAAAAAACTAATATTATTAATAAAACAAATTGATGAAAAAGTAAAAAACAATAATTCCTAATTGTTTTAAATTTCTTTATATTCCTATTTTTTTTAGTTTGTTCTTTAATTTTTTGTCTTTTTTCATCTTCTTTGTCATTTAAAATTTCTTTTTCAATTTTTTTTTTATCATAAAACCTTAAATTAATTCCATAAGAAAATTTCATATTAAAAGCAAATTTCTCATATTTTTCTTGATTTAAAAAATTACCAAATTTTATACTATACTTTTCAAGTAAATTATCAAACTTATCTTTTTCATTTGATTTCTCATAAATACTAAAAGAAAAAAATTCTAAATAAAAATATAAAATAATTAATATAATAACATCAATCCATAAAGTTTTTATTTGATATTGAAAAACTCCACAACTAAAAAAAAATCCCCATTTCATTCCAAAAATATTATAATACCAAGGAATATATTCATAAATTTTTATAAAAATGTCTTTATCAATAATTCTATTTGGATTTGTTTTTAAAGAAAGATTACTAACAAAAAGTAAATATTGTATATTAAAAAGAATTAATACCAGACTCGAAATATAAAACATCAATTTTGTATTTAAACCATATGATTTATATTCATATATTATAAAAAAGAATAATATAAATGATATTATATTTACTTTTAAAATTGCTGAAATTAAAACTAATGATACAATTGCTACTTCTAAAAAAGCTTTAATTGCTTTTTGAAAAGAAATTGAATATTCAATTAATTTTTTTTTAATAAGATCTAATGAAGAATCATCTTTTGATATATTAAATGATTCATTAATTTTTTTATTACTATTGTTATCTTCATCATGATTAAGTAAAGACTCTTTAAAACTACTATCTACCATATAAAAAGTCTTATTATTAATTAAATTATTATTTTGAGTAAAACTTTCATTTTCAACATTAAACATATAAGGTAAAGTTTCTTCTTCTTCTTCAGGAAAATCCAAACTTAATATAATATTTTTTTCATCGAAATTTCCATTATTCTTTAATTTTAATTTATTTAGTTTTTTCTTTTCTTCTGCCAATTCAATTTTAACTTTTATTTCTTCAAATTTAGAAAGAAAATAAGCTCTTATACTAAATAATCCAATTATTAATAAATAACCAAATGAATAAGTTAAAAAATTTGGTTCATCATTTGACTTTTTATTAGAAGAATAAAAACCTATGAGATAGATTATTGCTTTTAATAATTTTATTTTTTCTGTTTCTTTTTCTTTTCCAATATATTTAAGAATTATACTTGATAAATAAGTTAAAGAAATAAAAAATAGATTAAATATCCAAACTATATTATAGTATTCTTCTTGGATAGAATGAGTAGCTAGAAAATGTTTTTTTTTCTGTAAATGATATAATTTAACTTGATTTTTTTCATATATTTCTTCAATACTATTACTATAATAATTTTTAAAAGATTTCATAATATAAAAACTAAAAATTATAATTTCAATAAACATAGAAATTGAAATCATCCAATAAATAGATAAAATTGCAACTACTAAAAAAATAATAATCCAATAATAATGTAAAATATAATATAAACAATAATAAATTTTTGTAGAATACATTTTTAATTTTTCTTCATTTAATAAATAATTTTTATGAATATCTTTACTTCCATCAGAAAATTTAAGATCTTTTAAACTTGATTTACTATTTAATTTTAATTGTCTATCAATTTCTGAATATAATGCAAGACTAATAATAAACATTATCATATAAGGAAATAAATTTGATGAATAATTACCTTCAAATAAAAATAAACCAAATATTTCTAAATAAATTTTAGATTTATCTTTATAATAAACATTATAAAAACTTAAAGGCCTTTTATTTAAAAATTGGATAATATATATTAAGACAAAATTTATAATTGAAGATACAATTAGTAACCAAACATAAAAAAATATATTTTCATTATTTTGATATTTGTTACTTGCAATTTTAATATATTTATAATATATAATAAAAATAATGAATAAATTAAATAAGAATAAAATATTGTTTTTAACAACAGAAAAAGACACCATGAAAAAAAAAATAATTAACCAAATATATATTCCAAATATAAAATCACATAAAGTTATTAAAATAAATTTAATGGTGTTTCCTAATTTTTTATTATTGTCAATTAATTGAAAAATAGAAAAAACTTTACTTTTACATCTTAGGAAAATTCCACTTGAAGAATTACAATATTCAATATATAGAAAATAAAATGCAATCCAATAATAATGAATATTTTCTAAATTATCAAAAAATAATAAAGATAAAACATTATAAATATTTGTTGTATTTTGATTTTTTTTAATTTTGGGATAAATTAAATGAACAATATATTTTAATATAAAAACAATATTAATTGAAATTAAAAATTTGAAATAATATTTATCAATTTTTTGAGAAAAAATAAAAAGAGAAAAAATAAACAATAAAATTATCTCATTAAATATATTTATATTTTGACAAACACTTAAATAAAAAAAAACAGTAACTAAAATAGAATTAAAAACAGAACCAAATTTAAATATAATTTCAATTTCTTGTAAAATATAATTCCCAGTAAAAAGCATATCAAGTAAATTATTCATTTCTTTTTCTTTAAATAATTTTTTTCTATTTTCAATATCATCTCTATGTAGTTCATAATAGTTAAAATATTTCATTTGGATATAAATATAATTTTGAAAAAAAGTAATTATTGTAATTTTTAAACCCAAATGAAAACATAATCCAAAACTTTCTTTTTCATATTTAACTAAACCTAATAATTGAACATAAATATTTAATTCTTTATCAAAAAAACCAATATTATAAATATATTTTGTAGCAAAAACTATAATTAATAAAGGAAAAATAGTATATTTTGTAAAATTTAAAAATAAATATTTGTTTTCTGAATAAATGCTTAATAAAATCCAAATAATAAAAAAAATATTAAAATAAGTATCATATAAATTAATCCAAATGATTATTCCTATTCTACATAAATGAAGAAAAAATTCTGGAGTAAGACAATATTTTAAAATATATAATTTTATTTTATTTGTTATATTTAAATTTTGTGATTCAATATAAAATTTTATTATTCCTTGAGCAACATCAATTGATTCACTTATATTATCTAATTCATCATTATTTCCATTCTTTTTTTTATTTAATGTTAAAAAAAAAGTTAAACAAAAATAACCTAAATAAAAAAATATAAATGAGATAATATGAAAAAATTTATAATTTTTTAAATAAAAATTCCCATTTTCTTTAGTACCAAAAAAAATAACAACTCCGATATATTCTAAAAAATTCCCTTCATTTAAATCTTCAAATAAATCTATAAAACAAGGACAATTGAAAATATAATTTTCAATAAAATAAATAGGAATAAAATATTTGAAAAATTTAACAATTTTTTCCCTAATATAATAATTAAATTTTAAATTAAATAAAAGAGATGATAAATGAATTAAAATTATAATTAAAAAAAACATATGAATAATTGAAGTGTTCATTATTGAACCTAAACAAATTAAATATAATCCAATTGTTAAAAAAGAATTTTCATTTCCTTCCCAAGAGAGAATTATTTGAAAACTTTTTTGAGAAAATTCTAACCAATTTGTTTCATTAAAATTATTTATACTATAATATAATAATAATAATAATAATTCGAATAATGAAATTCCCATTTCAAAAATTGAGTAATTTATATTTTCAGTTCTTATATTAAATAAATTAAAAAATATTATAATCCAATTTTTTGTTTCTTTTTTTTCATTTGGAATTATTTTATAAATTATAAATAATATTCCTTTTAAAAAAATATATCCAAATTGAATAAAATAAATTAAATTTATTGATTTTTTTGAGAAAAGAAATAATTCCTTTGAATAAACATTTAAAAAAGATAAAATCAAATAAAATGATAAAAAAATATGAAATAAATTTAAGTAAGAATAAATAAATAAAGATAATAATAGATAAATTATTGAAAGAATAATTCCTGAATTAAAAGTTAAAAAAAATTTTTTATCTGCATTTTTCTTGAATTTAATTTCTTCTTTTTTTTCTTTTATTTCAATTTCATCTATTGTTTTCGTTATTTCTAAAGATTCTTTTATTCCAATATTATCAACATTATCAATATCATTATTTTCTTTTTCTTTTTCATTTTCATTATCATTATCATTATCATTTATTGCTTTCATATTAATAAAAATTACATATAAAAAATTGGTAATTTAATTAAATTTAAAAAAATAATATAAAAATATATAAAAAATAAAATAATTAAAAAATATTATAGAATGAAAAGAAAACTTTCTTCTTCAAATAGAATCAAATCTTCATATGGGAAAAATAAATATTCAAATACAAATTTATTTGAAAATAAAGAATATGTAAGAGGACTTTCTTCAAGAACAAGAATAAATAAATCAATTTTTTCAGAACTTAATAAAAAAAATTTTCCAGCCTTAACTCAATATACAAGTTTACCTTCTTCCTATAGAAATGATTCTATGAATAAAAGTAATTTTTCAAATTGTACTGAAACTTTTTATTTAACAGAAACAAAAAATAAGAAAAAAAAAAAAGATTTATCTTTTTATAATGTTAATAATTTTAATAAAAATTTCGAAGATTATTTTAATAAAAAATCCAATAAAAAATATTATTATAGTAATTTTAATCAAAATGAATATAATTCTTTAATAACTGATTTAAATAAAGAAAATAATGAAAACATTTTAAAATTTTTTGAAGAAAGAGTAAAAAGAAGTAGAAAAAGAAATAATAATAATGAAGAGTTAAAAGGAATAAGTTTAATCAATTTTAAAAGAGAAAAATTAAATATTCATAAAGAAAGTTTAGTGGATTATATAAATAAAACAAGAGAAAAAAAGTTATTAGATTTAACCAAAGAACAAAAAAAAAAAAAAGAAATAAGGGTAAAAGAAATAAATCATCATGAAGTTGATATTTTAAATGTTAAAATTCATTCTTTAATAAAAACAAATGAACTTTTTCATAATCATTTTTATTCTAAATTTTGTGATTATGTTAAATTTTTGGAAGTTCAAAAAGAAATTGAAAAAAATAAAAATGATGATTTAATTCAAACAATTTTTAAATTAAAATTTGAAATTACCCAAGCTTATAATAAAATAAGAAATATTGAATATGATAGAAATATTTTTTTTAAATGGTTATATTTTCAAATTGCTGTTAAAGAAAAAAAATTAAATTTACCTATTTATTATAAATACATTATTGAAGAAAATGAAAATAATTTTCAAAAAAATATAAAATTAATTTCAAAAAAAAATAATTTGACTAAAAAAGAAAGAAAAATTAAAAATGTGAGATTTTCTTATTTTGAATATAAATTAGTAGCAAATTCAAATTTTTTTTCAGAATATAATTTTTTGCCAAAAGAAGAAATCTTAAGAATAAGAAATTATTTATTAAAACCAGTTTTTAATGATTCAAATGAATTTTTGGAAAAATATGAAAAAATAAAAAATGAAATAATCAATCATATAGAAGAAAATGATAAATTAAATAAAAATTTATTTGAAATAAAAAAAGAAAAAAAATTTTTAGAAAATGAAAAAAATAAAGAAAAAGAATCAGCAGAAAAATATATTCAAACTAAATTAATAGAATTAGAAATTCAAAAAAACAAGAAAAATTTACTTAAAAGAGAAATTTATAAATTAAAACATCATATAAAAAATATTTTTAAAAAGAAAAAAAAAGCCAAAAAAAAAAAAAATAGTATTTATAATATCCCACAATATATAAAAAAGCCCAAACCAAATTTATTAAATTCTTTAGAAAAAGTATTTCAAACTTGTTTACAAATAAAATTTGAAGATTTAAAATTTCCAGAAAAAAAAAAAAAAAATAATAATGAAATTTTAGAAAAATTATATAAAATAGAGCAAATAACAAATATTTTATTAAATAAAATATATTTATTAAAAAAAAATTGTTCTATTGATGAATATAGAATAATTTATTATAATATAGATAAAATTCATAAAAAAGAAAAATCTCAATTAGAAAAAAAAGAAATCATAGAAAAATTCAATTTATTAAGAAAAAAAATTGAAGAAAAAAAAAATAAAGTTTATTTTTTAAATAAAAAACCTAAAGAAAATTATATTGCTTATATTAAAAAAAGAGCAAAAACTGCAAGAAAAGAAAGAAGAAATTTAAGTGAACCTTCAAATTTAGAATATTTATATGATTTATTTAATGAAGATATTGAATATAAAAATTATTATAGTGATTATGAAGATTAAAGCCTAAAATTAATAAAACTATATTTATTTATTTTTAGAATAATATTTAAAATAATAAATAAAATATTTTAAAATAAAAAAACAATTTTATAATATGATTATTATTCTAAATCTTTCTTTAATTTTTTTTCAATTTCTTGAATTTTATTAATTAAATTTTTATATTTTTTTTTTTCTTTTCTCTTATTGATTTCTTGTTTAAATAATAAATAAGCTTCTTTTAAACCAAAAGAATATAAAGAAAGCATATGATTATTATCTTTCATCATCTCATTTGGTTCTAATAATTCCTTATTTTTTTCAATATAATTTATAAAATTAATTAAACTATCTTCTTTTTTATTTTTTGCATTTCTATTTAAATATTTTAAATAGCTTATAAAAAGGTTTTTTATACAATCATATTTAGTTTCTTTTAAAATTAATTTATAAACTGATTCTGCTTGCTTTAAATTATTATAATTAATATCTTTTAATATTGAAATTGCATATAAAAATTTTATATTATTTTTTTTTTTTTCATTTGTTAAAGTTTCTTTCTCAAAAGTTTTATTAATAAAACCTAAATTTGAAGAAGCAGTAATTGAAATTTGTTTTTCTGGATATTTAATTTCTAATTTTTTAATTTCTCTTAAATAATATTTTTTAGACTCATGTAATATTTTTTCTTCTGGAAAATCATTGTAAATCCTTCTATTAATATATCTTAACTTTAATTTTTCTTCCCAAGATAAAATTTTAGATTTCATTAAATTTTTAATTACTAATTCTTTTTTAGAATAAGGTTCATTTATTTTTTCTAATTCAATTATTGTTTTTTTTTCAGAAACATTTTTTAATAAAATTTTATCACCTAATTCAGGATTTTTTTTTATTTCATCTGTTTTAATAATACTTTTTATGGTTTTATTTACTGTTGTTTTTTTATCAATAAATTCTTTTGAATAATTGTTATCATTATAAGTTAAATTCATTTTTTTATTTTCAAAACTATCAAAAAGAACATTAGTTTGAGAATCATAATTTCTTAAATTATATTTTTTTTCTTTACTAAAAGAATTTACACTTAAAAGAGAATCAAATTCAATATTTTCATGATTTAATTTAGGAGGTTTTTTACGAGAAAAATAAAATAAATTATTATCATTATTATATTTGTTATTAATAAATTCTAATTGCTCTATAAATTCTTTTTTCATTTCTTCAATTTGATTACATAAAAAAGCACATTTAATTGTAAAATGAGATATTGTTAAGTCTATAATTTGTTTTATTTCATTTTTCTTTTCATTAGTCCCTGATCTTATTCTTATTTGAGGCTTTATTTTGGATATTATATTTTTATTTGGATAAGTTTTTTTTAAATTATAATTAAAATGAATTGGTTTTTTAAATAAAATTTTTTCTTCTTTCATTTTTTTTGAATTCAAAAAAACATTATAAATGAAATAAAATATTTTTAAATATCATTATTTTTTTATTATATGAGAATAATTTTTTTATTTTAATAAGATAAATAAAGTAATTGTTTTATTGCTTCATAAGAAAATACTTATTAAACTTATTTTTTTATTATATTATAATATTTAATGATTAGTTGAACATTAATCTATTTTACTTTTAAATAAAATGTTTAAATATTTTTTGAGTAATCCATTAAATATTGTTTATAATTATACTTATAATATGAAGAAATTTTTATTTGAAAGATTTTTTCCTAAATATTTATTTTCAGGATTAATTAATTAATTGAAAGGAACTTCTTCTTTTTAAAAAAAATAAATTTAATATAAAATTTCATTGTCAAAATCTCTTAATTTTTCTCAAATACTGTTTAATTTATTCATAATTTTTTCTTTAATTTTTCTCAATTGAAAAATTCTGTATAATTACTTTCCATTCATTTTTTATTGATTTTATTTTTTTAATTTAAAATAGTTTTGAGCGAAAAGGATTTTTCCTTTATAAATTCTTCCCTTTTCTTCTATCTTGGAAATATATATCTTCAACTTATTTTATATTTGGAAGCTCAAAAATATTATTATTTCAAAATTAAATTTGTTATTATTAATAAAAAAAAGATATATAAAATATAAGAATAATATTATAATTATAATTTATAAGTTTTAAAAAATTAAAATATTTGAAAAATGTTAAAAATACTTTAATCATTAAAATTTATTCAAAAAAAATTTTTTATTTTTTAAAATTTAAATTACATAAAAGAAATTACCTTTATAAAAAAAAATATTATTGCAAAAATTTTAATTTTTAAAAATCTAAATAAATAAAAAGAAGTCTTATTTTATAATTATTTGATTTATTTAAATTAAAACTTTTTTGAAAATCAAAAAATAATATAGCAATTTAGAAAATAATTTCTCTAATAAATTCAAATAGGAACAATTTTATTATAAATTGTTCTTTCATTTATAATATTAATTAACGATAAAAAACATAAAAAATAATTTCATAATAACCTTTACTAATGAAAAAAGAAAAAATAAATATATAATTTAAAAAGTCCAAATTTTAATAATTTTATCATTTCCATAAGAAGCAATAGTTCCATCTTTTAATTCAATAAATCCATAAATATAATCATCATGAGCATTTTTAATAATTTGAATACATTCAAAATTATCACTTCTATATATTATTATATCTTTACTTTCTCCTCCAGTTATAATAACTCCTTTATCTTTAATAAAACTTATTCCCCAACAATCAAAAGGATAATTTATTTCTTTTACTATTTTTTTTTCTGATATAGAAATTACTTTTAACGAATGATTAAGATTATTTTCATATTTTCCTTTAACAATAATATTATCATTATTTATTCTACATAATGCATTATTACTTCCACAAAAAGTTTGTGAAAATTGAATTATTAATTCAAAATTATTTAATTTCCATAATTTTGTCCCATCAACTCCTCCTGATATTAAAATATTCTTATCTTCTAATAATAATATTGATAATATTTTATCAGAATGTGTTAATATTGTAATATTTTGATAATTATTATTATTTAATTCCCATATTTTAATTGTTTTATCTAAAGAACATGAAATTATTTTATTATTTTTATAATATATTACTTTTATTATCCAATCATTATGAGCATTTTCTATTATTTTATTTATTTTAAAAATATTATCTTCTTTAATCCATGATTTTATATCATTATTATAAGAACAAGTAATAAAATTATTCTCATCTTTTATATCTACATAATTAATACAATTATTATGTGCATTTTGAATATTTTGTAAAATATTTAAATGAATATCATATATTTTGATTGATTTATCATAAGAAACAGAAATTATATTCCCTGAAGGAAAAATTGATACTTTATTAATAATATTATTATGTATTTTTAAGGAATTTATAATTTTTAAATTAGACTTTATTAATTGAATATTATTTTTATCTTTTATAAAATGAAATCCTTCTAAAATTTTAATTCTTCTTTCTATTTCTTTTATATTGTTAATTGAATAATTTATATTTTTTAATTGTTCTTTTTGACTCTTATTTTCTTCTTCTATTAATTTAATTTTATTATTTAATTTATTTATTTCCTCTTTTTGATTCTTATTTTCTATTTCTATTAATTTTATTTTATTATTTAATTTATTTATTTCCTTTTTTAATAATTCTTTTATACTTTTATATTCTTCTTCATTTAAGTTGTTAATCATTTCTTTTTTTTTTAAATTTAATTCACAATTATCTTCACAAATTAAAATTAATTTCAAATCATTTTCAAATTTTTCTATATCAAAATTATTATTTTCAATTAATATACAAATAAGTTTTTTTATTTCTTTTAAAGGTTTTGAATTAAATAGTTTAAATTTTTCTAAAAATTCGAATTTAAATTCAGATTCAAAAATTATATTATAATCACTAATAGATATAATAATCGAATCTGAATTTGATATACATTTAATTAAATAGTCCATGAATTTTTTTTCAATAATAATTCCATTCAAAAGTTTTTGATTTTCAAGCATATTCAAAAAATTTATTATATTAAAAAAATATTTAATGAATTATAAAATATTAAAAAATGGAAAAAAAATTTTAACCTTATTTGTTTATACTAATACAATTGTTGGTTTTAATAATATTTACATCAATTAATGATTAAATTAATCACTCATTATTTTAAACAAATTATTTAATATTCTCTGTACAATTGAATTTGATTTTAAACTATATTATTTAAAATTATAGCAAAACATTTATAATATTGCTTATATCATAAAATAACCAGATTTCTTTTTTTAATCCAATAATCCTAAAAATAACAATAAGAAAACATATTAACCCATTCAAAAAGAAATTAAATAATAAAGTCATTAAAGTTGATAAAATCCAAATAATTTGAATATATTTATATATATAATTAAAAATAGAAAGATAATAAAAATATAATATTTCTAAAAGATAAATAATAATAAAACCGATTTTTCTTTTTGTTTTTAAAGAATCAAGATAAAAAATTAAATCATATTTTTGTTCTTTATTTGTTGGCTCTTTTTTGTTAATTATAAATTCTCTTAAATTATTATTAGAAGAAATCATCAATATACAAATTTTTTGGAAAATAATACTTATACATGAAGCATAAAAACTAATCATAATACCTTTTTTAAAAAAATAAGGAACATTATTTCCATTATAACTAAATCTTTTAGTAATAAAATTATTAGTAAATAACAATCCATTTAAGAAACAATAAGTATGAATATTAAATATAATTAATATAGTTTTTAAAGGACAAGTAAAAAGTAGAGTTTCTGAAAAAAAAGCAATACAAAATATTTGTTTTCCTACCATAAAATCTTTTAACATTATCATACAATTTCTTTTATCATTTTTTAAAGCTTCTCTATATTTCATTTTATTTAAATCTCCTCCAAATACTTCTTCTTCTTTTTTATTTTCTACTAAATTATGTTCTTCAAAAGAAATTCCTTTTCTTTCAGATGGAAAAGGATTTCTACTAGAATTTTTAGATAAACTAATATTATCATTATTATCCTGAGGTTCATTTTTTTCTTCTTGCTCAATATCTCTATCTTTTAATTTGAAAGTAAAAGATTGTTTTTTATCTTTTTTCTTAAAAGGAGGATTATTTGGAGCATATAAAGACATAGAACTATTATATGGAATTGTAAGAGCAATTGAAAGAATAATACCAGAACCCATAATATAAAAGGAAACATTATTTATAATATCTTTTAAAGCATTTTTATAACATTTCATTAAAGCAATATTAAAATTAGTTAATTTTTCTTTAAATTCATTTACAGGAGGATTTATTTCTAAATCTTGTGTTGAACTTTTTTCTTTTGAAATTCCAGTACATTCACATATCATATTATTATTTTCATTAATTTCTATTAATTCACATTCTTCATCACATAAAGTAATATTTTTAAAAAAATATTCTCTTCTATTTTTTAAAGTCATATCTTTATTATTCATTGAATATCTAAAACAGTTATCATTATAGAAATCTGAATTTGGATCATAAATATTTTCATTAATTCTTTTAATATTTCTTTATATAGATCAATATTATATTCTTTTCTTTTTTCTTCTGAAATTTGATAAGTTTCTCTAATTTTTTCATTTTCACATACTGATAAAGAAAGTTCATTATTATCTTTGTCAAATATTTTATATTTTAAATTATTTTTTGGAGAATTAGGATTATTATATGATATTTGAGTAATATATAAATTTTCATTATTATCGATATTATATTCTTTTTTTAATTTCTTTTCACATTCTCCTAAATCAATTTTTGGTTCAATATTATCATTCGGTGGTATTTTATATTTGGATAAAATAACGTTATTTCCTTTTATATTTATATAATCATTATTGCTTAAATCTAATTTAGAAACATCATCATAAATGCTAAGAGCTTGTTCAGAATTCATTTCAATATTAAAATTATTTTTATCCGAAATGGATTCATCAGATAATAATGAATTAATAATTACTTCGATTTTTACACAATCTTTATTATTATTAAATAAATACCCATCTTCACATAATAAACACTGATAATCATTATCATTATAATTACATTCCTTACAATGATTATTACATTCTTTTGTTATAATATTTATTTCACATATCTTACTTGGAATAGAAAAACCGTATGAACCAACAGGAAAATAACCAGTTCTTCTAATATTATTATTTTGTTCATTATTTAAACTCCTACTTGAAAGCAAAGTATCAATATTAATATTATTATTATTTTCATTTATATCAATAAAATAGTAAATAATATCTTGATTTGGGAAAGAAGGAGATGAATAAGTAATTTTATCAACTAGTAATATACTTTCACCATTTTCTTCAATTTCAGGAGCAAGAGTACCTTTTAAATTTGGAGTTATAACATTGAATTTATATAAACTTAAAATACTATCATCTGTTAATTTTGATAGATCAATTTCAGTATAGGAATTTCTTATTAATTCTAAAGTAATATTTTTACAAGTTGGTCTTCTAATCATATTATAAAATAAATCAATATTTAGAAAGGGAAAAGTTACTGGTTCTTCTGATTCATCGAATTCAAAAAATACAAAATAATTTGAGGTGCCTATAATTTCCAGAACATTAGAATTAATATATATTTGAGTTAATAATAATAAATCAGTTCTGATTAAATATCCATTATTAACTATAGGAACTTCATATTTAATATGTAAATTATAATTATAAGTGTAATTATATGTGAAATATAACAATAATAAATTTTGATTTATTTCTTTTATTTGAATATATTCATTTTCATAAGATAAGCTAATATTTTTAATTATATTTATTTTATTTTCTTTTACTTCTAATTGAGAGATCAAAAATGATTCTCCAATTTTTTCAAAAATACCATAATAAATAGAATTCTCTATTTGTTTAAATTCATATAACAATCCAAAATTATAATCAAATAACTTTTTAAGTTTCTTTTCTTTATATTCATAAAAATAATTTTTTGTTTGAAATGACAATACACAATAAAAATAATTTAAATAGTTATTATTATGTGCACACTCAAATTTAAATGGGACTGTTGAACTTTCTGACTCTGTGGGTATTTCAATATTTTCTTCTTTTTCTATTTCATATTCTGAATTCTGACAATTATTAATTGAATTTTTTTTTTTATCGTTTATAAAAAAAAAAGTCAAAGACTCTAAATTAAAAAAAGAAATTAGTAAATTACAATTATTTCTTTTAATTAATTTAATACTAAAACTGTCTTCATTAATATTTTCTTTTATTAATTTATTTCTAATTGTTATTGGATTTCCAGAATAAATATAAAGATAAAGATCTTTGTTTGCATTATTAATAATGAGAAGTTGAGAATAAAATAAATCATTTACTTTAATTAAAGGATATTTATTTATATAATTATTTAAACTTTCATTGAATTTCAATTCCATATTTATAGAATTAAAAATATAAAAAGCTTTTGAAGAAATTATTAAATGCTCATCTTCAGAAAAAGGAATTATGTCTAATAATTGAGAATTGCCTAATTTTTGTTTAAATTGAAGATAATTTGCAATCCTTATTTTATAATTTGCTGATATGAATTGAAATAATATAAAAATATATAATAACATTTTTAATTGAAAATATATAATTAATTTATCATTAATTTCTATATTTATTTATAATAAAAATTTAATTGTGTAAAAATTTATATTTGTATTTTATGAATAATAATATTTATAATTATTAAAATATAATTATAGTTTCTAAAAATATTCAAAAATTGATTTTTAAGTTTATAAATAATAAAAATATAAAATATATTCAATTTAATAACTATAAGAGTTATTTTTAAAGAAACAAAATTTAAAACTATAAAATATACAATTATAAACACAATATTATTTTTTTTTGAATTATATTATTTATCATTTTTGATATAAATATCTCATAATGAAGTTTTTGTCTAAAATTCATAATTATCATCTAACCACAGATTATAGTTTGTTTTCTATGATTTAATAAATAAGTAAAATTTTTAATATAGATATTGATTTATTATTTCATATTCATTTTGAAAAAAACTTTATATATATTTTCAATAAATTTCAAAAAAAAAAATAAAAAAAAATTTTTCAAAAATTTTTGAAAAATTCAAAAAAACGTTTTTTCAATTAAAAACCCATATTCATTTAAAAAACATAATTTTAAAAAAAAAAAAAATGAAAAAATTTTCTCAACAAATCCTCACAAAACAATTACAAGATTTAATGTGTCAAACAGACTTAGGATTTTCAGTAGGATTAGTAGATGAGAATGATTTATATAAATGGACTGTATGTTTTACAGGTCCAGAAGACACAATATATGAAGGAGGATTTTTTAAAGCAATATTAACATTTCCTGAAGATTTTCCTCAAAATCCTCCAGAAATGAAATTTATAACAGAAATGTTTCATCCAAATATATATAAAGATGGTAAAGTTTGTATTTCTATTTTACATCCTCCTGGAACAGATAATTTAAATGAACAAGAAAAAGCAGAAGAAAGATGGAGACCTGTTTTAGGTGTTGAACAAATTCTTATTTCTGTTATTTCTATGCTTAATGAACCTAATTGTAATTCTCCTGCTAATATTGATGCTAGTGTTATGTTCAGAAATAATCGAGAAAAATATAATGAAAAAGTTAAAAAACTTGTTTTGAAAAGTTTAGATGATTTATAAAAATATATTTATTAATTTTTTTTTCTTTTAATACGTTTTTAGGAGGTTTTTTTTTTTTTTTTTTGGCTCTTTTAAAAAAAAATTTTATGTATTTTGTTTTTTATTTTGGAATTTTTATATTTGGGTTATATTTAAGAATTAAGAATTTAAAGGAAATTATTTAATTTTTTTGATTTTTTTTTTTGAAAATTATTATTTTTTTAAAGTGGATTATGCTGTTCCAAATAATAAAAGTCAAAAATTTATTAATATTCAAACATAAATTTAAAAAATTGATTAAAAATAATCTATTTTGCATTTTAGATTTTGTTTAGAATATAGAAATATTTTTGAATTTTTTGATTCTTGTTTCAAATATAGAAATATTCTAACTTTAACGAACCAGTTGCAAAAATAATATGATAAAAAGAGTTTTTTAATAGAATTTAGATATCTTAAAAATAAGAATTAATTACTCAAAAGAATTTAATTGTTTTTATCTAAAATTTTTTTATTTATATAAAATTTTTTTTATTCAGTAATAGTGATTTAGATGAAGTTCATTTAAATTAATCTTGTTAATTGAAAAAATATCTTCTAATTCTTGAATTTATTCAATTCAATGAATTCTTTTCTAATGTAAAATTTAAAAGTGATTATAAATTTGGAATAATAAATTTAAAATATTTTTGCTTCATGATTTAGAAAATAGTTCTTTTTTTTGATTATTTATATTTTTTTTTGTTTTGGTCATTATTTTTCTTAAAATTAATTAAAATGATTATTGAAAAAAAAATATATATTATAAATGTGTTAATATAATAGATATATTAATTGAAGATATATATTTTAACTCTTTCAATAATTAAAATGAAATGTTTTCATTCTATTTTTTTCAATGAAGAAATAATTGGATACATATATAGGATTAATAATCTAAAATAAAATATATTAAATATATTTATAATATAAAAATATCTTATTATCATTAACAATAATTATTTTTTAACTTAACTAAATGTTTTTATATGAGCAATAAAGTAAATCTTCACAATTTCTGATAATACTTATACGAATTCAGTTGTAAATATTGATTAATTGTTTTATATATAAAAATCTATTAAAATTCTCATGTAAATGTTTAATACTAAAATAAGAAATTTTTCCTCTGAATATGGAAATAAAAATTATAAATTAATTAAAAAATTTAATATAACCGTCTTAAATAAATGGGAACAGAATTTTGTTGTGGAGGAAATTTAAAAAGGCTTCAATATGCAATATTAATAAATATGAATGGAGATGGGAATTTAACTGATGAAAAATACAATAAATATTTTCAAACAAATGACGCAGTTGAAGGGGTAAAAAAAATAATAGAAAATAATGAATTTTATATAAATGGATTTCCAATACCAGGAACAGAAGAAGAATTTTTAAGAAAAACTCCAGAAGGATTTGAAATAAATAAGAAAAAATGGTTAATAAAAAATAATAGAGAATATAATGTATATTTTCAAAAAGAAACATTTAAAGATTATAAAGAAGCAACATTTAAATTAGCAACTTCATTTAATGCAGGATTAGAAATAAGATTATTTGATTTAGATGAAGATAATTATACAGATCATATTGAATTATATTATGTAGAAGCAATGATAATAAATGGTATAAAAAAAAATAAAGATGATTCATTAACAATATATAAATCAAATTTAGATCAAAATTTTATTTGGGAAAATGATGGTAAAATATATGATTCAGATGAATTTTCTATAAATTCAAAAGAAACAATATTTGAATATAATATAAATAAAAATTTAAAAAAAGGAGATATGGCTTTATTTTCATTTCGTCCTGAAGGTTGGTTAATAGAAAAAGCAAAAGAAGTAAAAGGTATTTTAACAGATGGATTAGATCATGAATTTTATCAAATTGGAGTATTAAAATTTCAAGATGCAATGAGATTTTCAAGAAATAATATAATAATATCAAATAGATGTGGTGAATTTTTAAATGTTCATAAATATTTTAAATTTTTAAATAATACTGATAATTTAAATGTTAGTTTATGGTTTGTTAATTCTTATGATGAAAATAGATTTGCTGCTCCAGCTGGTTTTACTAGTGGAAAAAATGCTAAAAAATTTTTAAATATTGCTATTAATATTAGTAAAAATAAATTAAATTCTGTTGTTGTTTCTAATGATGGTAATTTAGTCAAGATGATTATGATTTCTTTGAAAAAGCTATTTTAAGAGCTGAAAATTGCTTAAAAGGTAATTATAGTAATGAAATTGTTGATTATAATTTATATTTGTTATATTTTGCTAATGCGGGAACTCAAAATGATATTGGAGCTAAATTTGCTAAATTTAATTATGTTGGTTTTGATAATCAAATTAAGGTTAAATAAAGATTATATTTTTTGTTTAACCTTTTTTATTTAAAAATTTTTTAGTTTTTTATTTAAATTTTTTTATTATAATGGAATTTTAATAAAAATTGAAATAATAATTTTTTTATTTGATTTATTTTTTATTTAAAAAGGTATTTTCAAAAATATATTTAATGCTCTTTTCAGATTATTATTTGTCTATTTTTTAAATTCTCCTGAAAAAGGTAAAAATATTAAATTTAAAAATTATTCAATTAAATCTGTTTAATTTATAAAATAAATAAAAATTAATTCTTCAAATTTAGTTTTTTTGATTAAATATATTAAAAAAGAGTTTAAAATATTGATAATTGATTGTTTTATTTCATAATTTACATTTTAATATTATCAATAGAAAAATATATATAATTTTACTTTTATTTTCTCCTTACTTGAATTAATTCCATAAAAAATTCTTTATTTATAAAATTCATAATGAAAAATATAATAATCTTAATACTTATATATATATAAAAAAGTAAAAAAAAAATTAATTATTAATACCAAAAAACAATCATAAAAAATAGTTCAAAAAACAATAATATTCCAATGAAAAAATCAAATATATAACCAAGGAATTAAAATAAAATAAAAAAAAAAAATGATAGCAAGATTTTTAACAACAGTCCGAGTAAGAGCAGGTCCTTCAACAACAACAGAAATCGTAGCAAAATATTGTAATGGTGATACAGTAAAATATGATAAAACAGTAGAAAATGAGGGAAGATTATGGATATCGTATATAGCAAGTTCAGGAAATAGAAGATATTGTTGTGCAAGAGATAATACAGGTGATTGGTATATAAATTTAGGAAATTCAAATTCAAATCAAAATTCAAGTCAAAATATACCAGTTATATACCAAAAAAATTCAAAATATTCTGCAGTAAGAAATTGGGGTTGTTGCTTTTTATGTGCTTGTTTTTTAGGTGGATTAAATAATATTAATGAAACTGATGAATGCTTTGATTGGGCTTCAAATTCTGGAAAAGTTAGAAAAAGTGATTCTTATGTCCTTGTTGATAAATATAATTTAGGTAAAGAAATTGCACAAAAATATGGGAGAAATTATAGAAATTATAAAATTGTTAAAGGACATAATCATTTTTATGCTGTTGATGGAAATGGAAATGAAGTATTTAATACTATGGGACCTGGATGGGGACATTGAAATTTAGTTTACTTAAAAATAAATTAAATAATTAAAATAGTTAGTTTTAAATATATTAAATTTATATAAATTTTATTAATTATGATTAATTGTTTTTATTATGGTGAGATTTTATAGGAAATTTATATTATTTAAAATTATCAAAATATTAATTCTTTCTTTTCTTTTCTTTCTTAAATAAAAACTATTTACTCTATTTTAGAAAATGAAATAATTTTGAGTATAAGATTTTAGTTTGATATTTTCCATTTTTCAAATGAATATTTTAAAAAAGAACTTATAAAAACTCTGTTTTGACAAAAAAAAGAGTTATTAATTTTTAAATATAAGTTTTGGAGTTCGAAAAATAAAGTGTATAATATAATTAATTTAATTTTTTATTTTTTGGGGATGATATATATTATTAATATTATATATAAGAAAAAATTTATTTTTATTAATGAGTTTTGTTATGTAAATTATTCTTTTATATAAATAATAAATAATATAATATAATTGAAAAAAATAAATATCTAATCATTATAATGCACAAATAAAACAGGAAGTGTAAAATTAAAAAAAAACCAAATATTTTATAATTAATTCAAAAATAAATAAAAATAAAGATTAACAGTAACTAACAAAAAAATATATAAAAAATCAATAAATATATAAGAATCAAAATGGAGAAAATGTATTATATAAATAATAAAAGTTCAAATTTAATTTTCTTTTATTATAAAGGTAAAATAAATCTAAATAACAAAATAGAATATAAACAAAATAAAAATAAATATAAATTTTCTTGTCCTTTTAAAAAATGTTTAAAAGGATATTCTCATAAAAATAAAATGATAGCTCATTTGAGAACACATTATGGAATGAAACCATTTATATGTTTTTTTTGTAAAAAGAGTTTTAATGAAAAAGGAAATTTAAAAACTCATTTGAGAATTCATACAGGAGAAAGACCTTTTAAATGTGATAAATGTTCTAAAAGTTTTAAAGCTTTAGGACAATTAAAAGAACATATAACTTCTCATTCGGGAATTAAACCTTTTCAATGTCCTTATTGTTTAAAATATTATAGAAGAAAAGGTATTTTAAAAAATCATATTTTAATACATCATTCTGATAAAAGAATGTTACCTTGTGTTTATTGTGATAAAAAATTCTCTGATAATATTAATTTAGATAAACATATTTCTAGTCATTTTTTTAAAAATGATAATTATTTAATTAATGATTCTCTTTCTGAAATTTCTACTTATCAAAATGAAAATAAATATTATTCTAGTGAAAGGAAAAATTCCTTAAATTGTAATGAAATTTTTGAATTATTGGAAAAAGATTTAAATAATCATAATATAAATTATAATTATTGTTATTTTTGTAATAATAAATATAATGATGAAAATAATTTATTCGAAATGGATATAGGAAATTTATTTTCTAATTGAAAAGAAAATTTTTTCCCTATCAAATTTAAATTTATAAATAAATACAATAAAATGAGTAAAATAATATTTTTGTTAACTTATTTGAAAATAAATTAGTAAACTAAATTAGTTTTGATATGACTTTTTATAATAGTTAAAAATGTTATAAATTATCAGCAAAAAAAGTTATCAAAATTAATTGATATATTTGTAATAACTTTATTTGTGTAAATTAAAAAAGTTTAAATTTTAAGAAATTAGTTATTCCTGAAAGGTAATTATTTATATATAAAATTGAAAGTGAGTTTTTAATAAATTATTATTTTTAAACTCAAAACATTTTAAAATTCCTCTTTTTTAATTACCAAACATTATTAAAAATATTTTTTATATCTAAAAATCAATATAATATAAAAAAATAATATTTTTTTATTTTTTTTAAAAATAAAATCTATTTAATCAATTTATTCATTCGGGATTGTATTTATTTATTTATTAGATAAATTAATCTATAATTTTGAAAAAATTTAAAAATATTAATAACTATAATTCCAAAATAAAAATATTTGCTAAAGATATTTCATCAAATTATTTATCTTCCAATATATTTTTTTCTTCTTTTTAATTTAATTTTTTGAAAATCAAAAAATAATTAAATCAATATTATTTTAAAATCTTAATATTTTTATAAAATTAATTTTTAAAATAAATTTGATATAGAAATATCAAATATAATATTAATTAAACAATTTAAAAAAAAAAATATTAAAATTAGAAAATGAAATTTTTACTATATTATCATTATGGAATAGTTTATTTAATTCTTATTTTTTATATTTCAGCAATTAAAAATATAACTAAAATAAATTAATATTTATAAAATTAAATCATCAAACTTTATAGATTTCTATATAATTAAAGTTCATTTTTTAAATATGACTGAGTATTCGAATACAATCCAAACTCTCCGCTTTTAACATCTTTCTTGCTTCTCCTGGCCATAACAACAACACTATCTCCGAATTTATGAAACCATTCATGTTCCAAAGCTTCTTTAATATTCATTCTTTTTTCAGGATCTTTTTCCAATAATTTCCCAACAAAATCTTTAGCTTCCTTCGAAATTTTTTTCCAAATATTCCCTTTATAAGGTGGAGGTTCAACGACAGTTTTTTTAGCAATAGCTTCTTCACTATGTTTATCATCAAATGGCAAAGCACCACTTAACATTAAATAAGTAATAACTCCAAGAGCCCAAAGATCGACTTCTTTTCCATAAGGAATATCTAAAAGTACTTCAGGAGCAACATAAGATAAAGTTCCATAAGGTTCATTACATTTTTCATCTGGTCCAATAATTTTACTTAAACCAAAATCTAATATTCTTAAATCTGCATCATCGTCCTTTGATGTCATTAATACATTTTCTGGTTTTAAATCACGATGTGCTATTCCATAGGAATGAATATAATAAACTGCTGCACACATTTTATGCATAAATTTCGCTACTTGTTGTTCTGGAAGTCTAAAATGTCTTTTTTCTAAATATGAAAATAAATCTCCTCCTTCACAATATTCCATTATAATATAAAAATAATTTACATTCTCAAATATATCATATAATTGTATTATATTTGGATGCTGACATATTTTTAATATTTCTGTTTCTGTTCTTGCTAATTCTAAATCTTGGTTATTCATATCTTTTTTACACATTATTTTTATTGCTACTTTTTGACCTGTTTTTTTATTTATTCCTAATTTTATTAATCCAAATTTTCCTCTTCCTATTTTTTCCTTTATATCATATAAATCTGTTAAATTTGTATATTCTGTTGCTATTTTTAATTTTTCTACCCAAGTTTTATATTCGTTTTCATTTTCTACATAATATTTTCTTGTTTTTTTTGGATATGTTACTGAAAAACAAAAATAATTTTTACCATTTATTTCTTTCTCAGGTTCTTCTGATACAAATACTCCACTTAAATTATGCATTCCTTTATGAATGTCATCATTTTTATTTTTAAAATAAAATAAATCTTTTCCTACTAATTTAAACCATATACTTCTTACTCTATTATCTACAAATTTTATTAAATATCCTTCATATTCATTTATTTCTTCTTCATTTTCTTCTTCTTCTGAATTATCTTCATCATAATCATCTAATAATAATTCATCTTTATCTTCTTCTTCTTCTTCTTCTTTATTATTTTTTTCTTTTTTTTTTATTTCAGATAATTCATTTGAAAACATTGAATTACTTTCATTATCTTTATGATTTCCTTTTTTTTTATATTTTAATTGTTTAAAAGCAGGTTCTAATTCTATATCTTTATCATCTTTATTTTCATTTAAAAATTCATTAGCATAATTAGAAAAATTATTTCCTTTTCCTAAATTTTTTAAATTTTTTTTATTTTTTCTATGAATAGGAGAATATTTTTCTTCAGTTAAAATTTGATTATTAAAACTAGTACTATTTAAAGAATTAAATTTAGAATGTTTAGGTAAATTTACAGTAGGAGTTGTTGGAATTAAAGAAATAATTCCTTCTTTATGAGTAGAATGTCTTCCTCTATTTCTTTTAGGAATTTGTTTATTATTTTCTAATAAATTTTTAGAAATTGAACTTTGACTTTCTTTAAAAGTTCCAATTCTTCTTCTTTCTCTTCTAAAAAAATTATATGGAGAAAAAGAATTTTTTGTAGGAGAAGCTACTAATTTTATTGGAGAATGAGGAGGAGAATTTAAAGGACTTATATCATCATTTCCTTTTCCATAAGTTAATAAAGTTGCTTTTGTAAATGGTCTTTTTTCATAAAGAAATAAAAGTATCATTAAATATATATCTGAATTTTCATTTTCTATTATTCTTTTAAATTCATTTAATTCCATTTTTTCTCCTTCAATATTTATAAAACATTTTTCTAATATTGAATGTAATTCTTCTTGTGAATTTACTCTATCTTTATAATTGTGAATATTTTGTGAAAGAGAAACATAAGAAAGAACTGTTCTTATATCTTCTTTTGATATTTCTCCATCATTATCAAAATCATAAAAATGGAAAATAAAACTTGAATTTATTTCAAAATCTTCACAAAATAATATTGTCATTCCTGATATAAATTCATGTAATTCTAAATAACCTGTTTTATTCGAATCTATTACATTAAATAATCTATCATTTATTATTCCTGGTAAATTATAATATGATGAAAATGTTATTTTTGATATTCCTGAAACATGCTTTTCATTATTTCTTTGAGTCAAATCACTCCAAATATCTTTTAAATATGATTTAAATATTTCTTTATTTTGAACTTTGAAAGAAGAAATTAATTCTTCTAAATCTATTTTCTCTGTCTGTTCATTTGTGTTAGATTCCATTTTTTAATCTTTTGTTAAAAAAATTTAAAAGTTTATTATAATATTATTATTTTTAATTTTTTTTTTTAAATAAAATAATAATTTTAAAATAATACATTATAATATAATGTTAAAATGAAAATTTAATACAGAAACAATGACAATGAATAGAGTGAGAAAAAACTAAACAAAATAGAAGAAATATTTCCTTCCTAATGAAACAATTAAATTATTTTGTAAAAAAAAATGATAAGAAAAGAATAAAATTATAGAAGAAAATTAATAATTAGAAATGTGAATAATCTTTCATAATTTTCCAAATAATAAATCAATAATATAGATGTAGAGTAAAATATAAGATTATTTTTGAGATAATTATTAAACTTTAGTATATAAAATAAGATTTAATCTTTTTGGGACAATATTATGATAAGGTTTTTTATTATTTGACTGTTAAAATATAATAATAAACAAAATTATCTAATATTGATTCTAATACAAACGAATTAAATAACACAAATGATATTAATGTGTGAAATTATACTTCAATTGTTTTTCTTATATTGCTGATAATGGAAGAATTAAATTATTGAATCTTGAAAAAAGTGTTATTGCTCCTACTTTTATTGTAAAAGAAGAAAATAAATTAAAAAAAAATATATTAAATTCTCAAAAAGAAAAGTTAATACTGATGCTTTTATTTATCTTTTTCAAATTTAATGGAACATTTATTTGTTTTGGATGAAAATCATATTAAAAGATTATACCACAAAATTCTTATATATCGACAAAAAATGAATAATATAAATAATTAATTTTTATATTTGTAATTTATTTAAAAATTATTAATCTTTTTTGTTTATTATTTGAAATGATTGTACTTCTGCATCTTTCATCATTTTTCCATTATAATAAACACATTTCCAATCTTTTGCATAACCATATCCAATATATTTAAATGATTCGGCATCAGCTTCTTCAACAATTTTTCCATTATAATATACAGTTTTCCAATCTTTTGCATAACCATGTCCTATATATTCAAATGTACCTACATCAGCATTTTTAACCTCTTCTCCACTAAAATACACTTTATGCCAATCTTTTGCATATATATTTTCCCCAAATTCGTGATTACTCATTAATTCAACAAATTTAATTTTTTTTTTATTAAAATTATCTTATCAAAAATAATTTGAATTTAAATTTATAATTTTTCAAGATAAATTAAAATGTATTTTAAATAATAAATATTTTAAAATATTTATTTATAAATTTTACATTGTTTCATTTTTAGATACAATTTTTTTCATTTTTGTTTTTCATATTAAATTAACTTTTTTTAAAAGTTCTATTAAATAATAGATATTATTATTTATTTTAATATTCTTCTTTCTTAATATGATTATTTATATTATTTATATCATTTATTTTTTTTTCTGGAAATTTAACAATCATTTAATTTTTAATTTGAAAAAACACATTTCTCTATAAATCCATATATTAAAATTAATATGGGAAAAATGTTTTAAAAATAAAAATGTTTTATAATTATATAAATAATCTCAATTATTATTTTAAAAGAAAATTCTTTTTAGATGCTAATTTAAAATGTTTTCAATTTTATTTTATTCCATTTTTCTTAAATATATTTTCTTGAAATATAATATAAATAAATATAATAATATAATTAAATTTTTCTCTTTATGAATAAAATTACTATCAGAATAATAATAATTAGGAAAGTTATTTTTTTGATAGAATTTAAATGGTTATTAATTTTAATTTCATTTTTTTGATTATTATTATTTTTTAAATTTTTAATATTTAAATAACAATTCTCTTTATCATATTTTAATTCTTTCATTTCTTTCATTTTTAAACTAACCTTAATCACTTGATCATTAATTTTTTTTAATTCTTCTTCATATAATTTAATAATATTTTTTTTTTCATTTTGTTCGTCATAAGTCATAGACAATTCGACTTTAATATCATTAATATCTAAAATATAATTATCTATTTTTTCTTTTATTGTTAATAATGTTTCTTCTTCGGATTCATTTCTAATTGAATTTTTTATTAATTCCTTTATTTCTATAATTTTTTTACCTAATTCATTTATATCTGAATTTAAATCTTCATCATCTAAATCAACTTTCATTTATTAAGTTAAAATTTTATATTTAAATATTAAATTATTGTTTTATCAAATATATACAAATAATTGGTTTAATGTTCATAATAAACATTTGATTTTTATTATCAACCAATTCTTTTTTAAGTATTATTAATTTAAACTGAGAATTATCAAATATAATTTTTTTCATATTTGAAAAATTCAATCAATTTTTTTCATATTTATCATAACTTGAGTAAAATAATATTTTATTTATTTAAAAAATAATAATTCATTATCAATATTTTTAAAAATTCTATAGTTTCAATTTTTAAATTTTTTTCATCATTTATTCCAGATAGACATTCAGTTTTCACTTTGAGTTATTTAGAAATTCTTTTTGTTTCAAAAAAAGTTTTTAATTGATTATTAATTGAGAGTTTTTCAAATATAATAAAATTAAAGAAAAGAAATCAATCAGGAAAAGTATATAATATTCTCAATTCTGTCAATTCAAGGAATAACAAACTAGAACATCAAAAAAATTCTAAAATCTTCATAAATCCAGCAGAATTTATTATTATTTTACATTTATTTTAAATAATTTATATATCTACTATATTTAAAAGAGAGAAACAAAATATAAATGTTCAAGTATAGTGTCATTTCTATTTCATTTCTACAATTTATAAAATTATCTAATGTTTTTTTCTGGGTTTCTTATTTTTTTTTATTAAATAAAATTATTTAAAAAAGATAGTTTTAAAATGAACAAAAATTGAAAGAGAATGATAATTGAAATAAATTAGAATGGAATTTCTTTTTTAATAATATTAACTTTAAAATCAACTATATTAGCAATAATTAAATTTATATTTTTTTCCTCTTTAATATCACATAGAATACATTCATAAAAATTATTTTCATCATTTTTTCCATTTAACCCAAAATCTCTTAAATCATAATTTTTACCTTTATTATCTTTTGTATCCATAATCCATAATTTACAATATTTAAATCCAGAAAAAGAAACAACAAATCTATCATCAACAATAAAAACAGAATTATCTATCATAAATTTAGGAGATTCATTATCAATTTTTGCAACATTAAATTTATGTAATTTTCCTTCAAAATATTTTGCAAATTGAACTAATTCTGTTATATTTTCATCTAATTTTTCTAAAGAACTATATCCACCTATAATATATAAAATACCATTTTGTGATGTTGAACCACATTTAAATCTAGGAATTAATGTAAATTCAGAAAATTTTATTTTTTCAAATTTATATAAAGAAATATCAAATGCTATACAACTTTTTTGAATTTTTCCTTTATCTTTTATATTAAATCCTCCAAAAAACATTATTTTATTTTGCTCAAAAATTATTGTATGATCTTTTAATGGAATAGAATCTATAATTTCTGTTACATTTAATTCTGGAAGAGAAATTGGAAAATATTGTTTTAAATTTAAATCTAATAAACCTGAATAAAGATTTTTTATTTCTTTTTCTTCATTTTTTGCTAAAAATATAAAATAAATTCTATTCAATATATAACAAAAAGCAATTAAAGAAATATTATATTTAGGAGATATATCTTTATAATTAATTGAACCAACACAATTATTATCATCATCAATAATATTTAAAAAATCATTTTGTTCTATAATAAATAAATACTTTGATTCAAATATTCCAATATAATTTTTTTTCATTAATTGTAAATAAAAAAAACAAAAAAAAAAAAAAATTAAAAATTAAATTTAATAATTTAAATATTTTAATGTAATTTTTCTTAAATAAAGCTTAAGTATGAACTCTTTTCTTAACTAACATATAATCAGGTTTTGTTCCTGCTTTAAAGCATTTTCCTCTTTTTCCATTAAATCTAAAACCAGAAGTACTAGCAATTTTTAGCATTTTATTAACAGAATTAGGTAAAATAAATTCAACAAAAGCATCATTTGGTGCAGAATTTTTTTTTTTACCAACTTTTCTTCCTCTATTTTTTCTTATATTTAATGGAATTCCTAATTTTTCTCCTTTTGTTTCACTATTTAAAATTTCTTGATAAATTAAACTTTTTGGTACATTTCCAACTGACATCCAAACTGTTCTTTCTAATCTTTCTGGATTTAAATAATGTAAAATCTCAAATATATCTAATTTAAGCTTTTTTTCTGCTTTTAAAAATACTTCTTTATAATATTTTGAAAGAAAAGCATCTGTTATTTGATTTTTCCTTATATTTATTTCTTCTAATGGAATATCTTTATTAGTTAATAATTCATTGAAACAAGATTCAAATGCTGAATTTTTAATAAAATTATATTTAACTCCTAAATATTTTAATTTTAAATTCTTATTCTTTTTAATTCCATCTATAATTGAATTAAAACCAACATTACGAATTCTATTATATCCAAGATCTAATTGTTCTAAATGAATATTTTCTTTTAAAACTTCTCCTAGTCTTCTTGCTCCATTAACATCAAACAAATTATGATATAAATTTAAATATTTTATAGTTTTATTAAGATTTAAAACTTGACATAAACCTTCAATTCCACTATAACCAAGTAAATTACAACTTAAATCAATTCCTTCAATATGGAAATTAGGATTAGATTCTTTTTTATCTTTTATTTTAAAAGAATTCAAAAATGATTTAAATGTTTCTCCATGAATATTACTATGAGAAAGTGAAAGATATTTTAATGAATTTTCTGATTGTAAAGCATTTGCTAAAAGATCAAAAAAGTATTTATTTATAACACAATCATCAAGGATTAAAGTGTCTAAATATTTACTTTTATTTAAAAGAGTTTTGAAATCATTAATAATTTCATTTTTTGGATCATTAATGTTTATATATGTATTTAAATTAGTTCCTTTTAAAACTAAAGTTTCCAAATTACAATTAAATGTTTTTTTATAATAATCAGAAGTATCTTTTTGAATATTTGTATTTAATTGAAAACCATACCAAGAAAAATGATCTGACTCACAAACTTCAAGAGCTTTAATTAAAGTTTTCATTAATTCATAATTTAATGAAGTAAATGATATATCTAAATATTTTAAACTTCCATTTTTAAGAGCATTAAATGATATTGATTGACCTAATAATCTTATATTTGGTATATTTCCACTTGAAGAAAGATCTAAATAACATAAAGAATTACTATCACCTAAAGAATAAAAGAAATCTTCTCTTAATGAATTATTTAATGAAGTTATATTTGAACATATTAAATATTCTATTGTTTGACTCATTTTAAGTAATTTATATAATGCAGTAGCAGTTTCATTTTTATCACAAGATACATTTCTTGATATATCTATTAGTTTTATACTTGGTTGAAAAGCTAAATTATATAATATATTTGAAAGTCCTTTATTCATTTGATTACCTCCAATAAATAATTTTTCTAATGATTTAGCTTTCATTATTCCATCTGCTATTTCTTTTGCCATATCATCATTTATATTACATTCAGTTAAGTTTAATACTTCTATTTTTTTATAATAATATAAATGATTTCTTATTCTTAATGAACTATTTTTATCTAATCTAACTTTTTCTAAATCTAATACTCTTAAATTTGGTAATTTATCAATTATTGTTAAAACATTTAAATCTTTTGTTGAGTAAATTTGAACATTGGGATTTATTCTTATTTTTAAATGTTGAATTAAACAATTTGCTTTTAAAGAATTTGTAAATCCTTTCATCATATTTTTCAATAATTTTATTCCAATTGAATTTTTGAAAATTAATTCCAAATATTTTAAATTAGTTAATTTTGATAATACAACTCTAACATAATTCCAATCACTTTTTAAATTACCTGAAGTATCAATATAAAAAGTGAAATGAACAATATCATCTTTAGTTTTATCTAAAATATCATATAATTCTTTAAATTCAGCAAGATTTTGGAAAAATTTAAGATATTCTTCTAAATATAATTTAAGATATAATTGTTTCCAAGAAAAAGTTTTAAGAATAGCATCATCTTCATAAACATTTTTATATTGTTTTTTATAAATAATTTGATGAATAGAATCTCTTTCTTTTTCTGGTTCTTTAATATCAAAAAATAATTGATCACTTAATTTTGTTCTTTGGAATTGAATAATTTTCAAAGGAGTAATTTCTTCATTTGAAAAAGTATATTTAAATAATTCAACAATATTAAATTTATCACAAAGTTCTTTCCATTTATTATCATTTGCATCAAGTAATTTTCCATCTTTTTCTAATTCTTTTAATTTTGGAAATTTAGATAAATAAATCATTGATTGTTCTTTTAAACCAGGAACAAATCTTACTTCATCTTTTCCATGATATCCTTTTTTTAAAGAATTTTGAAAAGAAGTTTTTAATTTTTCATTTAATTCTTTTTCACTAGGAGGAGTTAAATCTAAATATTTATAAAAATCAAAGAAATTATCAATTTTTAAAATTTTATTAATTTCTTCTCTATGTTTATCAACTTCATTATCAGTTAAATTACCATAATTAGAATCTAATTTTTTAGCAAATTCATCTAAATTTTTACAATCAGCAAAAATTAATTTTTTGATGAAATAATAATAAAATAATAAAAGATGTTCTCCAACAATTCCAGCTTTATAACAAACTTTAGCTCTAACATTATCAATTTTAGTAGAATTAATTAAATTTTCTAATTCTGGAATTTCTTGAATAATCCAAAATATTTGTCTATCCATTTGTTCTCCTATATAAGAAGGTAATAAATCTTCAATTTTATGATCACTTACACTTAACATTACTAATAAATCTCCTAATGAAGGAGTAATTTCTTTAATTCTATTTTTTTCATCTTTAATAAAATTTTCAATCATTTCATTACAAGTTTTTTTAAAGTTAGGATAAGCTTCAACTAATAAAAGTAATATTCTATATAAATAAATTAAAATTTTAATAGCTCTTGAAGAATTATGTACTTTTTGGCTTAAAATATTTAAAGAAACATAATTGAAAAATTTAGGCATAACTTTAAGAATTAAATCATCAGAAAAACTTTTTGTATTTCCTTTAGCAATCATAGAAATTGCATCAGTAACTCCTTTTAAAAATTTTTCTTTATTTTCTCCAAAGTATAATGGAAACCAATGAGAAAATCTTTTTCCATTAAAACCAACTCTTAATTTTTCCTTAGTATAACTTTTAAAACTAACAAAATCAAAACAAGGTTCAACTCCCTTAATTTCTCCAGTTCTTGAAACTTTTGATACAGAAATTCCTAATCCTAAAGGACATTCTCTAAAAGTTGTTTTTCTATGATAACAACATAATTCTTCAAATTTAACTTTTTTATATTGTTCTTCAGTTAATTTAAATACATTTTCATTTTCTACTTTTTGTAAAAATTCAGGATAAGGATTTGAACTTCCTCTATGTTTACATTCAAGACATTTAAATTCATTACATTTTTCAATTTGATCTGCAATTTTCTTCATTTCATTTTCATTTTTTTTTAAAAAAGTATCATCAACATCAAAAAAGAAATTTTGTAATTGTAATAAAATAGAAAGAACAGTGTAACCACTTTTCCAACCTTTATATTCTTCTTTTCCTTTGACTAACATATCTAAACAAATAGATTTATCACTCATAACATTTGGATGAGTAAAATCTCTATTTAATAAGTAAATTCTAGGAGGAGAAATTGGATAATCTCTTGGAAAAATAAATTTAAAATGAAGAACTGCTCCTTTATATAAATTATCTGCTGAAGCTTTTATATTTCCATGCCATTCATAAAAATTATCATCTAATGGAATTGCTGATACTCCAAAAAGAGGGACTGGTTGATTTTTTATTTCATTATAATCATGCATTAAACGCTGTAAACTAAATGATTTTTTATCCTGTAATAATGCTGTTAATTCTGCTTTGTCTTTTCCGTGCTTTGTTGTCTGTTTTTTCATTTTTTAATTATAATATTTTACTTTTGTTTGATTTATATAGAGAATTAATTTTATTCAGGAATTGTTTTTTTATATTTTTTTCAAAGGATTTTTTTTTTTTTTGATTATTAATGGGTTTATTTGTTAAGAAAGATTTTTATTTTTTTTTCTTTTTTTTTAAATTCCAGAATTTTTCGAAATATGAAAAAAAAATATTTTATAAATATACTTTTGTTTTTATCTTTTAATATGTAATAACCTAAAATGTAATTGTTATTAATATGAAAAATTGAAATAAAAAAGAAAAATGAAAAATTTTAAGAAATAAAAAAAATTGAAATCAATTTTTGAATAATTGAATAAAATTAAAATTTGTCAATATTTAAAAATTAAAAAAAACGCTCCAGAGGGCGAATTGAACGCCTGAGGCTTTCACCTCCCCAGGATTTGAAGTCCTGACCAGCCCCCAGACTGGCTCACTAGAGCAATTTTTTAAAATTCTAATTTTATTATAAAATGTTTAAAATATATTATTTATAACCATAAATTTTATTTTATTTTTTATATTTAATGAAAAATTATCATTTAAATCTTTTTCTAATGTTTTTATTATAAAAATATTAAATAAAAATATAAAAAATCAATTGTTATTCGAGAAAAATTTTATTTAATTATTACTATTTAATTATATTCCTTACATATGTTTATTTTTTTTTTTGAAAAAGATTTAGAAAAGTTAAATAAAGAATTTTTTCAAAAAATTTAATATTTTGCTTTCTTATTAAAATAATTATTTTAAAATTCAATTATTTAATTTCTTTTTTTGGTTCAATTATAAAACAACTATTTTATTATAAGCTATTATAAATATGTAAATAATAATAATTATAATACTCAATAATTATATTATTATTTATTTCACAATACATTAATTACCGTATAAACATGTATATAAAATCATATTATATTTTTAATTTGAAAAAATCAATTAAATCAATTAATTTTCTATTTTGAAAAAAAATTATAAACATTTTTTTAAATTAATTATTCCTTCATTATCATGATTACTTTTTTGTTTAACTTCTTTTTTTTTATTTCCTTTTTCTTTGAAAAAATTATTTATTTTTTTTGTTATCATTGTATTTCTCATTTTTGAAGGAGAAGAATTTTTCAAATTCATTGGAATTTGTAATTTATTAATATCATTTTGATTTATTATTAATGTTCTTAACATTTTATTCCTATTTCTTTTTATTTTTTTATTTTTATTATCTTCTTTTTTTTTTAAATAATCAATATTGAATATTCCATTAGAATCATTATTAAATGCGAAATTGGAATTATTATTAAAATTTTTATCAGGAATACTCGAATTAAAAGAATTAGAATTTTTACTTATTTCTTCATCAACTTTTCCTAAATCTCTTCTAATACTTAATAAATTTATATTTTTTTTATGTTCAATATCAGGAGAATGAAGATCACTTGGAGAATTTAAATAAAAAGAAGGAATTTCTGATTCCTCATTTAAAGTATTTTTTGATGGTTTTTGAATAAATTGATATATATTTTCATAATCTTTAACTAATGTTTTATTTTTAGTTAAAGGAGTAAAAAAATTACTTGAATTTAAAGAAAATCTTGGATTAGATAACATTGTATGAAGTGCACTAGGAATCATATAAGATTTTCTTCTATCATTTATACTTAAATTATCTGTTGTTAAAACATATGGAATTCTTTCTTTTTTTGTTAAATTATATTTAACAGGATAATTTTTTCTTATTGGACTTACAATTGAAAAAGTTTCTTCTTCAAAATTTTTAGAAAATGAATCACATATTAATTTTATTATTGATGATAATCCAGAATATAAAAAATAAATTGTTTTATTATATTCTTCATTATTATTTGATTCACTGTATGAAAATCCTAATAAACCAATAGAAATTCTATCAATCATAGAATTATATAAATTATATTCTTCTTCATTAACAGGTTGAAAATTAATTAAAAAAGTAGAAAAACTAAAAAGAATTTCATATTCAAAGCAATGATAAACACCTTTAATATAATCAAATAAATTTTTTCTTTGATTAGATAAAAGTTTTTTAGAAAACATTCTTTTTTTTCTTTCTCTAATATTAAACATAAAATCACAATATAAATCACTAGAAATTATTTTTTCAGTTCTTTCTCTACTAATAACAAATTCAACACAATCTTCAAACCAATCAAATAATAATTCAACAACAACAATTAAATTATCATTTTTATCAAAAGAATCCCAATCACCTTTATTAATTAAATTTTTCATTTTAACAAGAATACTTTCTAATTCATCATTCCAATCAATAATAATTCCTTCAATATATTTATATATAGACATCTTATTATAATTAAATTTATCTTTTAATTCAATAATTTTAGATAAAACTTTAATAATAATTTTCGGAACAAAACCATATTTACAAAGTTCATTTCCATATAATAAATCTTCTTGTCTTCTTAAATAAACATTAATACTTTCTTTATCACCAAAAAGAATTCTCGAATGATTTAAAAAATCTTCAAATTTTTTACAATAATTAATTTGTGTTTTAGTTTCAACACATTTTTTTCTTTTTTCTCTAACTTCTTTAATAATAGTATCAGAATCTTTAATAGAATTAAATAATAAATAACAAACAATAACAACACCAGTTCTTCCATAACCAGCATGACAATGAACAAGAACTTTACCATTATCATCATTAGTAACAATAGACATATCTTTAACAATATCAAGCATAAAATTCATTGATGAAGGAATTTCCATATCTTTCCAACCTGAAAATTTACATTTTATATCATCTCCTGTAAAAACAGATGGATTATATGAATAACCTGCACTTGTTAAATTATATGCATTTGGACCACAATATGGATGTTCTCCTTCTCTCTGTAAATTTACTATTAAATTTATATTTAATATCTTAAATTTTTGGATTAAATGATATTTTTGTATTAATATTTCACTTGGTCTTTGACTTGCTATTATATTTTCTGTTATAAAATTGGAATTTAAACCTTCTATTGCATTGTTGTTATTTATGTTATTTTTGTAATTTTCATGTTTGCAATTTTTTCCTCCACAAAAAAAACAACGTAATTTATCTTTAAATTCATGGAAAAAATGCTTTACTGGTTTTTCCACTTTTTTTATTGGAATTATTCCACTTGATATATTTTTTTTATAACGAATTTTGCCTTGAATTGTACTTGAAAATTTTATTGGAGTTGATGTTTCTTTTGTATTTTTTTGTCTTGTTACTCTAAAAGGAGAATTTATACTTTGTTGATTTATTATTTGAGAATTATCTAATTTTAATAAATTTTTATTTTTTTGTATTATTGAACTTAATTCTGATTCATTTGATCCTTTTTGTTGTGTTTTTTTTCTACATTTTAAAAAGTTTTTGATACATTTTGTTAGACATGATGTTTTTATAGAAAATGATGAATTTTGAGAATGAGGAATTTGCATTGAATGATTATTTTGTTAAAATTATTTTTTTTTATTTTTTTTTTTAATTTTTTATTTTTAGTTTTTTCATTTAAATTAACTTTTAATTAATTTTTTATTTTTGATGAGATTCTTGTGCTTAATTTTTTTATATTATTAAATAATTAATATTATTATTAAACTGCCTATTATGTAGTTAATTTATAAAACAATTAAGATATTTTTTGAAATTTCTTTTTTTTTTATTTTTTGAAAAAAACAAAATAGATTTAACTTATAACCTCTTATATAGAAATTAAAAGGAATTGCTATTTAAAATAAATATTAATAGAAAAAAAAGATTTATTAATAAATTTTTTTTAAGTCAATAAAATAAAATTTTGTTTGACCGTTTGCAAATTTATAATTTAATAGAATTAAAAATTCCTTCTTTCAAAATATTTGAATTGCTTAACATTTTTTTTCAAAATAAAAAAAAAGTTAAATGATTCAAAAATTTTCATTTTTTAATGAATCTTTATTCTATATGGCTCAATCAATTATTTTTTTAAAAAATATATATGGATTCTTTTATAATAATGATAAATAAAACAATAAATTATAATGTATATATCTGCCTTTAATAGTGGAATTTTTACAATTCCTATTGACCAAACTTTTCAAAACACTGAATTATCTAATAAAAAATTTAAATTCAAAAATAATAATGAATTGAATAATTCAAATTCAAATGATATAAAATTAAAAAAATTTTTTTTTAAAAGTACTTTATATCCTTATAAAAAATATAAAAAAGATGAATATATAAATTCAAAATCAAAAAATTTAATTTTTACAAATAATTTAAGTGAAGATTGGAAATTGTTAATAATTATTAACCAATTAAAAAGTTATCAAAATTTATTACAAAATATTAATTATTATTAAGTAGGTATTTGAAAAAATAATTAAAATATTAAATTAGCTTTTTAGATGTATAGTCACAATGAATACTTTATAAATTAACCTTAAAAATTAAATATCCTTGTAAAGTTATTTAAGATTTCTTTAAATTTGTTATTTCTAAAAACTATTAGTTTTTCATTAAATATTATATTTCTTATTATACTTAAAATTTATTTATTAAATATTTTTTTCTTGAAATAATTTAAATAATAAAATGAAACGAAATGAATCAAAAGAAAATTCAATGATAGTAGAAGAAAAATCCCAATCATCAAAGTCAAAACAATCAGGAAAAAAAAAATTAAAACCAATTCAAAATAATCCTGAATTAGATTTAGGTTCAAAAATGCAAAAAGGAGAAGAAGATAAAAATGCTCAAACAATAAAGAATAATTCAAAAAATAAAGAATATTTTAATAAATTAGGTTTAGAAAGGATAAATTTTCAATTTGATGAATATGGAGAATATCCAGATGATGATTTTCAGCCTTCAATTTTTTTTTTTAAATTTTTAGCAAATAAACCATATTATGAAAAAGAAAATTCAGAAAAAGGAAAAAAACCAACTTCAAGATTAAAATTATATGTTCCAGATACAATAGTATTAAATGATTTAGATTCAAATTATTGGATATATACAGATTTAGAAAGAGAATATTTTTTAAAAAAAATATCTATTGAATTTAAAAAAGAAAATATATCTAAAAAATATAAATAAAATTTTAAGGATATCAAAAATTTAAAAAAAATCATTCAATTTTTAATAAATTTGTTTAATTTAAAAACAA
>JAJJKW010001848.1:0-26684 GCA_023805745.1 Isotricha sp. YL-2021b | reverse complement strand
GTAAGGTGTTTGGACACCATCTTTTTCTTTACCGATACAATCGCTATCATTTTCACATTCTACACAAATGCTGTGTTTACAAAGCCTATCTCCGCCTTCGCATCCGCCACATAAACCGCAAGATACATCATTTTCATCGCAACAACCATCGTCCCAACTGTTTGGTGTGGCACCTCTGGGAGCCTTGACTTTCCCATCAGGACAATAACTGCATTTGCCCTTGATAAAATACCGACATTCATCACCGCTGACAGAATTGGAATAGATGAAACCAAAAGAGCAGGTTGTGTTTTCATAATTCTCTCCGCCACAACAAAAGTCTATGGTACGTTCGGGATTCTTTTTAAAATCTTCAACGCTTAAATAACCATCAATGTTAAAGTTTTCTTCTTTTTTAAAGCCGGATTCTTGTGTACCTTCAAAAAAAGATTCTCCGGTTGGATTGGCGCTTGTTAATCTTTTAACGCGTGTATAACCTTCCTGTAAAACGGCTTCCGCACAGGATTGTGGGGTAATTTGTTGAGCAATGACAACAAAAGTGCTGGTATCCTCATACGAAAACAAACGGATTTCTCCGCCGTCGGGTGTTTTGATGCAGGTGCTGTCATTATTGCAATTGGTGCCTTCGGGATAAACTTCCTTTAATGAAATATTAGATTTAGTTTTTTCAGTAATAATTGTATAATCATATTTAAAACATATAGACTTATTTAAGGTATTTGTTATTTGTTTTTTTCATCAAAAATTAAAACTAATACAGGGATTTAAATAATTTATAAAGTATACAAACAAATTCTAATTTCATAAAAATCAATGGGAATAATAAATTATTTTATTATGATATTTTTAATTAATTTTCTGAGTTAATTAAATATAATAAGAATATTCATTATATATCAAAGATGTTCAATATTATGATAATTTATTGTTATTTGGGAAATTAACTAACAATATTATTAATGAAGATTAAATTATTAAAAATTCAAAAATAGAAGTTCTTAGAGTTTTTTTAACTTTCATTACTTTTCACTTAGAATTTTTTTCAAAATATTATATAATTAAAAATATAATTTTATCAAAAGAAATTCAATTATCCTTTAAATATTAAAATACAAAAAAGCTAAATATTATTATTATCTTAAAAACATAAAAAAAAATTTTTATTTTTCATCATCAAATGGGAAAAATATTTTAAAAGAATAATCTACTTATATTAACAATATTATTTTATTAAGCTTTCCTTATTATCTAATTTACCAAATAAAAAACAAATTTATTATTAAAAATTCAATATCTCAAAAGTTGTTTTTCAATTTTTTTCATTTTTAATTTATTTCAAAGAATTGAACTCAAGTGTTTTTCAATAATGTTCTTTAAAACCATTTGAATTTTTAATTAAATTTTTATGATTTGAATTCTGAAATTAAAATTCAAATAGTATTAAAATGAATGAGAAGATAGAAAAAGACAAAAATCCTTTTTCTCAAGATTTCTAGATTTTTCTTTTTGTGAATAAATAATTTTTTTAGCTGAGATATTATATTGATTTTTCTTTTATATTAAGAAAATGAAAAATTATTTTTTTTATTTAAATGATTTAATAAAAAATGATTTCCATTATTTTTTTTTATATAATGAATTATTTTCAGACATCTATTATGTTCTAATTTATTATAAAAATCAACATTTCTTTTTCTACATGGCAAGCAAAAATTATTATAAGGCCCATAAAAATTTATATGTTCTAATTTTTTTTTTATTAATGGATTTTTACTGTAATATTTTCATAAAAATTATTTCTTTCTGGATTTAAAATAATATTTTTTTCAGATGAATTTATTTTGTTCTTTTTTTTATTATTTATTTGTAGTGAAATTAGATTATTATAAATACATCCTTTTAATGTTTTTAATTTATTTTCTTGAGAAATTGTTCTATTTAAATTATTTGAAGAAGAATTATGATTTTCATTAATATTAGCAAAAGATTTTGAAAAAGTTTGTGATAAATTATTTTTTTCTTCATTTTTAATTATTTCATATTGTTCATTTAATGGAAAAGCAATTCTTAAATCCTCTAAAATATTATTTATTTTTTTATTTGAAAAATCTTTTTTTGCTTTTAAAAATAATTTATATTTTAAAAGACTAGAATAATTTTTTGATTCTTCTGATTCACTAATTGAACTAAAGGAATCTTCTGTTTTTTTTAAAGTATATTTTTTATTTATATTTATTGTAGAGTTAATTCTTTCTTTTTTCTTTTTATAATTATTATCTTTTGAATAATAATTATTTTTCAATTCTTGAAATTTCTCTTCATTTTCTAATAATTCTCTATTAGAAGTTATATTTTTTCTTCTTCCTAAATAAGATAAAAATTGTTCATCTTTAGAAATAAGATTTATCATATCTTTATAATAATTAATTTTACATCTCCAATTATTTGGAATTGATTTATTAGAATATATTAATTCTTTACATGAATTTGATTTTATTGTTTTTAATTTTATTTTTGAAATATTTATTATATTATCTTTTTTTTCTATTTGATCATAAAAACCTTCTTTTAAATTATTTGACCCATATAATTTTTCAAATTTTTTTGCTTTTTTTCTCTCTGTTAGACTAAAAGCATATTTTTGAGAAAGTTCTTTATTTTTTTCCATAAATTTAATTTTATTATTTTAAAATTTAAATAAAAAATTATTTAAAACTTTTATAATAATTTATAATTTTAAAAAAAAATAAAAATAAAATCTTAAAATGGGTCAAAATCAAACAAAAGATTTTAGTTATAATACAACATCTCCTCAAAAAAGTAATATAAAATTTTAATGTACTTAGCTAGTCACAAAAAATTATTTTGAATTTCGTTATATAATAGGAAAAGGAGGATTTGGAAAAGTATGGAAAGTAATATTAAAAAAAACTCAAAAATTATATGCATTGAAAGAGATGAGTAAAGTTAAAATAATAGATAAAAAATGTGAAAATAGTATAAAAACAGAAAGAGAAATATTATCAAAATTACATCATCCATTTATAGTAAATATGTATTTTGCATTTCAAGATTTTGACACATTATATTTAGTATTAGATTTATTAACAGGAGGAGATTTAAGATATCATTTATGTACATATGATATATTTCCATATGAAACATCAAGTAAGAATAAAAAAATTTATATAACAAAAAAAAAAATAAAATAAATAAACTAAATAAATAAAATATAGAATTTTTCATAGGATGTTTAATATTGGGTTTAGAATATATACATAAAAATAATATAATTCACAGAGATTTAAAGCCAGAAAATTTAGTTTGTGATATAAATGGATATGTTAGAATAACTGATTTTGGAGTAGCTAAATTATATAGAAAAGAAAATTATACTGATACAAGTGGAACTCCAGGTTATATGGCTCCAGAAGTTTTAATGGGAAAAAATCATTCTTTTACAGTTGATTTTTATGCTATTGGAATTATGCTTTATGAATTTATGATTGGTGAAAGACCTTATAATGGAAGAAATAGAAAAGAAATTAGAGATAATGTTATGAAAAAACAAGCATATATTACAAAAGATAATTTACCCTTTGGATGGAAAGATGATTGTATTGATTTTATTAATTTACTTTTAATGAGGAAACCTATCAAAAGATTAGGATATATTAATGGTATTGTGGAATTAAAAAATGATAAGTTTTTTCAAGGCTTTAATTGGGATTTATTATATAATAAAAAAATGATTTCGCCTTTTATTCCTGATTCTTCAGGAAATTTTGATAAAAGTTTTTGTGAAAATGAGGAACCTATTAATGCGGAAACTCTTGAAAGATATCAAGATTATATTCGTAGAAAATCTTATGAAAATTTATTTAATGGTTATACTTTTATTGAAGAAAATGAAGTTGTTCATAAAATTAAAAATATTAAAATTGTTCATGTTAATGAAAAAAGTGATAGAAGTAAATATAAAGTTAAAATTAAGAAATTAATTGATTTGAAAAACCATGTTAATTTAAATCTGAATAATTTTAATACTAATAGAAATATTCCAACTAAACTTGGGAATTTTTATAATAAGAAAATACAAATCGAAAGTAATAAATTAAGTAGAAATAATTCTAATTTAAATTTAATGAATAATAATCATGAATCATCTTTATATAAAAAATATCAATCAAGTTCAAATAATATTAATAAAAATTTAATAAGAAGTGGAAGTGTACAACATTTTATTCCTAATTATAATAATAATTTTGGTAATTTTTTTAAATTAGAAAAGAAACCAATTTTTAAAAGAAAACAATTATCAAAATTAGATCAAATTGCTAATTTTTTAAGTGAAACTAAAAGAAATAATAAACCTAATTTTAAAAATTCAATAATGATTCATAATATAATGAGAGATTTAAGTAATTCAAATAGTTCTCAAACTATAACTTGTAAACTTCCAAAAATTCATAATAGTTTAGAAGTAAATCATACTAGAAATAAAAATCAATTTAAAAAAAAATGATGTTACCTATATCAGTTAATAATAGTAATTATTTAAATAGTGAAAAAAGAAATAATCAAAAATTAAAAATATTAAAAAAAAGTGAAAGTGCAAATACACTTCATGAGACAAATTTATAAAAAATTTTTTTTTTATTTTAAAAATTTTATTCTTAGGTATTAGAAATATTATTACGAAATAATTTTATTAAATATTATTTAGATAATTTTTTTTTAATATATATAATTTAGAAATAAATTTAAATAATAAAAAAAATAAACGAATAAAATTAATTAATTTAAATTAATGAGTAGCACAGAAACAGATTCTATTTTATCATCAAATTCAAAAAATTTATCTAATTATGAAACAATAATTCAAAATGATGAAAAAATAATATTATCTTCTGATAGATTAATAAAATTACATGAGCCTTCTCAAAGTTTATTATCAAAAATAGATCAATATGATAAAAACTTATCAAATTATATTCAAACAATAGAAGTGAATCCTTATATAGAATTTATAATATATCTTTTTTCAAGATTATTTAATCCAGATTTTGTAATATCCTATTTTTTAATTTTATTTATATATCATGCAGTTTATTATAATAATTATACTTTTATTATAAAACCAATTATTCATGTTATAATAACATTAATTATAACTTTAATAGGAAAAACAATAATAAAAAGACCTCGTCCAGAAATAAAAGAAAATATAAAAAGAAAATTTAATTGTAGAGATAAAGAAACAAATTATTCAATGCCAAGTGGAGATTCAATTCAAAGTGCAAATTTTGCTATTCTTATTCTTTTTTATTTAGGAAATTTTTCTGGTTTTATTTTAATTCCTTTTGTTATGTTTGCTAGAATATTTTATTTTTGTCATTATATTATGGATACTGTTATTGGTGTTTTAATTGGATTAAGTGTTAGTTGGATTTTAGTTTATCCTCTTAGACTTATTACTGCTTTTTAAATATTTATTATTTATTTTTTTTTTATTTCTATTTTGATAATTTCTCAATATAATTTTTATTTTGTTTTTTTTTTTTTATTTTACTTTTTTTGGATGGAAGAAAGTAATAAAGATAGTAATTTAAAAGATAATATTAAAAGATTACTTGAAAATTTTAAAAAATTAGAAAAAAATAAAGATGATACTTTTTATGAATGGATTAATAAAATCACTGAACCTAAATTTTTTTTAATTTCGGATATTATTAATTATTTTTTAGATCCATTAACCACAAAAGATTTAAAAGAAATAGTTTTATTATTAATTAGAAAATTATATGAATATAAAAAAGAAAATATAGCTCCTCAATTAATTTATAATAAAGAATTTATAATAGGATTAATTAATTTTGTTAATTTAAATAATCAAAATCTTTCAGAAAATCCTTTTTATATTCTTTGTCAATTATATTATGAAGATAATTTTCAAAATTTTATTGATGATAATTATATAGGAACATTATTTTATGGATTAAATTATGTTCATGATAATATTTTATTAACTAAAATAATAGATGTTTTACTAGAAATAAATGATAAATATAAAAATTTATTTTCACAAGTTCATATGACTCATCCTTGTTCGAGAGTACTTACTGAAATATTTTTAGGACTAATAAATATAGAAGAAAATAAAAATAGATTAAGTCAAATTTTAATTTGTTTAAATGAATTAATGGATAAAGAAACATCATCAATATTTTGTAATAGTGATATAGAAATATTTATAGATATTTTAATAAGTAAATTACAATCAAATACTTCAACAAATTTAACAATAATTTTATTAAATACTTTAGAAAGATTAACACTTTATGATGAATATTATGATTCATTATATAAAGTAGATGATATTACAGAATTAATGGAAGATTTTGAAGGAAGTATAGAAAATAATTCCGAAGTAAGAAGAATAAGTAAACAAATAGTAATAAATATAACAGATCACCAAGGAAAACATAATAATATAAAATAAAAAACAAATAAATAAAAACATAATTAAAAAAAACTAAAAAAAAAAATATAATATACCAAAAATAAATTTAAAAAAAAATATTTTTAATAAAGAACCAATGAAAAAAAAACTAAAAAAAACTTCAAAAAAAAAAAATATATTTTAATAATAAAAAAAATTTAAAAAAATGGAAGAAAATGACTCATTATCAAATAATAACTTTGAGCAAAACTCTAATGAAAATTTATCAATATCTCAAAATAGTAAAAAAACAATAAAAACACGTCCAAAAACATCTCAAGATTTTGATGAAGAAAACGATTGTGAAACATTAATAAAAATGCATCAACATGTATCAGGATGTTCATTAATGACAGAAGGATATCATTCAATAAAAAAAAAATATTATTTTTGTACTTGTGATCCAGATTGTCAAATGCCATTATGTTTAAGTTGTTTAAATATATGTCATAATGAACATTGGAAAAAAAAAAAATTTGAAGACATTCCAACAGATAAAAGAAGTGCTTTATGTTATTGTGGAGTAAGAAATCATATTATAATAGATTCAATAAAAAATACAGATTTTATATATGATGAACAATGTCAATTTTTAGAATGGTCAATTGTTACTAAAACTTATATATATTATGAACAACCTAAAAATCCTGATGAAGTTTTTTGTATGTTTTGTTATAATATTTGCCAAGGAAAACCTAAAGGTTATATTAGAAAAAGTGATGAATTACTTTGTAGAAGATTAAAATGTTCTTGTATTCATAATGATTATTTAAAAATATTTGAATTAATTGGACAAATTACTAATTATCCTCCTTTTAAATTTGAAAATTTTTCACCTATACAATTTCTTAATATGATTATTATGTCTACTAAAAGTTTTGAAAATGCTTTTCATAGAGTTTTTAGTACTTTAAATATTTTAAAAGAACATATTTTAAAAAAAAAAAAAAAAGAATTTGATTTTACTATTTTTACTAATAATTCTCCTTTTATGAAAGCTCTTGAAAGAATTAGTAATATTCTTGGAAGTTGTGATAATTTATTTTATACTACTCCTTTATTTGATATTACTGATTTTATTTTTTCTTTATTACAAAGAAAATTTAGTTATAAAACTCATGAAAATATTTGGATTCTAAAAAAAAATTTATTTTATTGTTTTCATAAATTTAATTTTAGAAAAATATTTGAACCAATTCCTATTTTATCTGTTAAAGATTTATCTAATATGACTCCTTTTCAAAGAATTATGTATACAGAATATATTAAATTTTCTCCTAAAATTGAAGAACAATTTTTTCCTAATTATAAAAAAAATCATGAAAAAGAATATGTTGATGAAATATTACATACTTTAGGAAAATATAAAAGTATTAAAGATAAATGTTCTTATTCTTATGAAATTTTAAGAAAATTATATTCTGAATGTAAAATATTAATAAGATGTAATAAATTTACATATGAGCAATTATTAAAATTTTATTCCTTAAATGATGAAATAATATATAATAGTATGAGTTCAAAAGAAAAAAAAATAACATTAAAAAATGGTTTAGCCCAAATAAAAATGTTAAATCAAATGGTAAAATGTATATTATATTTATCATTTTATTTTAATGACAATGTATTTAAACAATATTTAAGTAATGAAATAAATATAACAGAATTATCATTTTTTCATTCAAATAATGAAACAGCAAAAATGATATATAGAAATTGTACACATATATTATTATATTGTAGAACAATTCATCAAAAATGTGTTTTAAGTAAAAAAGTAAATTTAGATGAACCAGGTCATTCAACAGAAAAAATGACTCAAAGTCAAACTTTTATGGCAATTGCAAGAACAAAAAATTTAATAGATAAATATCATAATAAAATTATGTTTATGTCAACTGATATTACAGCTTTAACTTTAAATGATCCTGATTCTTATATTTATGGTTTAAAAAGATGTTTTAGAGAAAATTCACAAATATATTTAAAATTAATTCAAAATTCTGTTTCTAGTAAATCTTTATTAATTTTTGATGAAATTAAAGAAATGTATTATGAAATTGAAGAAGTTTATCAACAATATTTTTTATTTGAAATTCAAGGAGAAGAAATTGAAAGACAAATTATTGATTCTATTGAAAGATTTTTTGAATTAATTGGTGAAAGTGATTTTGTTCCTCCTTTTAGTTTAGAACCTCCTGAATTTAAAGATAAATTTAAAGAAATAATTAATAAAAAAAAAACTACTTTATTTGCTTCTTTATATGAAAAAAAAGAGGATAAAGTTGAAAAAGAAATTGATATTAAAATTAGAATTTTAATTAATAAAATACCTTTTGTTTTTACTTTGTTAAAATCTCTTTTAATTTTAATTCCTTTTAATTTAGAAGTTAATCCTAATCAAAATGTTAATGAAAATTATATAAAATCACTTTTTAGATTTTTAGGTTATTATGTTAAAGATAATCCTGATAATTGTATAATTTTAATGACAGAAAGAATTTTAAAAGTTTTTAGAAAATTAAATACAGATCATTGTATAATATTTATTAATTTACTTGATTATATGATTAAATTAATATCAAAAAATCAAATTCTTTTATCTCAAAATAATGAATTATTAAAAGTAATTGAAGATTTAATTACAAGAATAAGTAATAGAAAAGAATATGTTTCTTCTTTTCAAACTTTATTAAAAATAATTGGTAAATTATCAAAAATGAATTATATACATCAAGAACATACTCTTAATAAAATAAGAAAATCAATGAAAAAAATATATAGAAAAAATCCTATTTTAAAATCTTTTAGAGAAACTTTAATAAATGAAAAAAGATCTTTAAAAGAATTAATTCAAGAAGGAGGAGAATTAGAAGGTTATGATATACAAATATTAACAAATTTATTTACTAAATTTTTAAAAATAATAAATTATTTATTTGATGGTAATTCAACATTAAATGAAGTAGATTTTTTAAAAAATATATTTACAAAAGAACAAATACCAATAATATTAAAAGATTTAACAATTTATCTTCCTTTAAGAATAGAATTATTAAAATTTTTTAGAGTAACATATGTTGATGTATTAATAGTAACTCAAAAAACAAAAAAATATATTGAAATATTTCAAAAAGATATTGGAATGAGTTTAGATCCTAATGCAGGAAATTTTATATTTTTTCAAGATTTATTAAAAGTAAAAGATACTGATTTAGATATGAGTATTGATAGTGATTTATTAAATAATGAATTAAAAAATTTTCCTACTATTTCAAAATATGGAAAAGATGTTGAAAAAGATATTATTGTAACTTATTTTGAAGAAGGAATAATTTTACCTTTACAAGTTTTTACTAATAAATATATTTCTATTGTTTATAATTTAGATGGATTACAATATATTAAATTATATGAAATTGTTTTACATTTTTTACAAGTTAAAAAATATATTTTAGAAGTAGGAAAAAATTATGAACAACAAGCTGAAAAAGAAATTGATGAAGGAAATATTTTTAAATCTTTTATAACTCAAAAAAAAGATCAATTTTCTCTTATTTTAAATAAAATTCATAAAAGTGAATATATTGAATTAATTGAAGATATAAAAAAATTACAAGATAGAAATTTTGATTTATTAAATTATAAACTTATATATCATTATTTTAAAAAACATGTAAATAGTTTTATTGAAACAACAGTTTCAAGTTCTTTAAAAACAATGTTTAGTAAAAGAAGTAATGAATATTCAGAAGAAGAAATAGAAGAAAAAAGAGAAGATTATAAAAAATTAGGTTATTTAGAAACAGAATTTGGGAAAAAATTATTTGATTTTGTAATAAAATATGAAAATGATAAAATAAATTTTACAGAAAGCTCTTTAAGTCAAAATTTAGCAGAAAAAAATGTATTATATGATGCAACATATCGTTCAATAATGTTAAGGCCAATATTTTATTTAATAAATAGTGAAAATTTATATTTAAAATATAGAAGACAAAATTTATGGTATATATTTAGAATGTTACAATATGATACAGGAGGAACACAAGAAGATATATTAAATTTAAGAAAAGCAGATTTAGAAAAAATAATAAAAAAAAAAAACCAATTAACACTTATTCATAGAAATACACATTTACCAATAGATATGAATGAAATAAAAGAAGAAAATGATAATAATAATGAAAAAAGTGAAATTATAGATTTTAAAAAACATGAAGATCATAAATGTAAATTAGAAAAAAATGAAGATTCTCTTCCAATAAAACCAACAATAAATTTATATTATTTAATAGATTTATTTATTCAAAATTTATTATCAATAATATTTGAAAGTTGTAATCCATCAACAACATCAACAAATGAAGATTATACAATAGCATATATGGTAATAAAAATAATGAAATATATGTGTGAAGATCATAATATACATTTTCAAACTATATTTTTTCAAGAAATTAATATAGATTATGGAACAGGTTCTTTAAATATGTTTGATTTAATGATGGCTTGTTTAACAAAAATATTAGTTCTTGCAAAATGGAATGAAGTTACTTTTGATTCTGATGAAGGAAGTGTTTCTTATTATTATGAAATATTTTTTTGTATGATTGAATTTTCTATTGAAATGATTCAAGGAACTTCAAGAGAAAATACTAATTTAATTATTCCAAATGAAGGAGAAAAAAAAGATGAAAATTCATTATTTTATAAATTTTTATTACAAGCAAAAGGAGTTTTAAGAAATAATTCTAATGATTCTGAAACTTTATATAATGTTAGAAATGATATTATAAGTTTTATTCAAGCTTTTATTGAAGAAAAAAGTACTCCTGAAAAAGTAATTTCAGTAATGCAAAATTTATTTAATCCTGTTTCAATATTTGAATGTATAGTTTCTACTTTAAAAAAATTATATTTAAAAAATCATAATTTAGAAGTTAAAATTGTAAATGAAATAGAATTTGATAAAGAAAAATGTGAAGAATTTACTAAATTATTTTTTTCAAATAGTGAATTTAGTAAAAATCAAGAATTTGATTTAGCAAATAAAATGTATAATTATGTAAAACAATTATCAACATTTAATAATAAAGATGCAAATAATATAATAGAATCACAGAATAATTTTACAGAAGAAGAAATAATAGAATTAAGAAAAAAAAGAGAAGATGATTTAAATGATGATCAAGATGATTCAAATTCAGTTTTAATAGAATCAAGTTTTTATCAAAATTATTTTGCAGTTAAATTTTTTGAAGCAATAACAAGAACAGTTTGGATTCAAGGAGAAGATGATAAAATACCTCAAATGGTTCTTTTTACTTTAGATCCTACAGTTTTATTTTTAAGTGAAAATTCAAAAGCAGATTTTTATAAAACAGTTCCAAGAGATACAAGAAGTTCAAAATTATTTGCATTAATGGAATATACTAATTATTTCTTTTTAGAAATTAATCAAAATAAAAAAAGATTAACTTCAAGTTTTTTTCTTAGATTATTAAATCATATTAATTTTAATTATATTGATTATATTATTTATGCTATTACTGCTACTATTAATATTATTATTTTTATTAAAGCTAATAATGATGATAGTGATAATAATTATTTAAGTTTATATAAAACTATTTTTCCTTTTGCAGTTATTCAATTATTTTTAACAATAGCAGCAATTGTTTTATGGTCAATATCAAAATTTCAAATGTATTTTGTAATAGAAAAAGAAAAATATTATACAAGTAATAGAATAAATAAAGAACAAAATTTAACATTTACACAATATTTAGATATAATAATATTAAAAACAATATTATCAAGAAGAGAATTTGTAAATTTTATATGGGATTTAATATTTTCAATATTGGGATTAACATCAAGAAAACAATTATTTGTATTTTCAATTCAGCTTTTAATATTAGTAAATATATCATCAACATTACAAAAATTAACAAAAGCAATAGCAATGAGATATGGTCAACTTTTAACATGTTTAGCATTTTTAATAATTGCAATATATATATTTTCAACAATAGCCTTTATAATATTTAGTAAAAATTATATTCATACACTTCAAGATAATCAAGAAAATACATGTGGAGCATTATTTTATTGTTTTTTAACTCATATGGAATTTGGATTAAGAACTGATGGAGGAATAGGAGAATTTATTCAAAAAATTTCTTTTCCAAATGATCCATTATATTTTATGGGAATGTTTATGTTTCAATTTATGTTTTATTTATTTATTATTATTATTATGTTACAAGTTATTGGAGGAAGTGTTATTGATACTTTTGCTGAATTAAGAGAAAAAAGTCAAGAAGATGCTTATGATATGAATAATGTTTGTTTTATTTGTAATGGAACTAGAAATGAAATTGAAAAACAAGGTGAAGTTTTTGAAGATCATGTTAGTAAAGTTCATAATATTTGGACTTATGTTGATTATATGATTGGATTAAAATTTGTTGATCCACAAGAAACTAATGCTATTAATTCTTTTGTTATTGAACAATTAGAAGATAAAAAAATTTCGTGGTTTCCTTCTTTTATTGAAAATGATGAATATGATGATTTTGATGAGGAATAAATTTTTTTTTTTTGTTATTTTTTTTTTCTCTAATTTTTTGTATTGTATTTTATTTTTTCTCTATAAATTAAAATTTAAATATAATTTTATTGTTATATATTATTTACATTATATTTTTTTATTTTTATAAATTTATTAAATTGAAATAATACTTTTAATAAAAATGTCAAAGGGAATTATTGGGTTTTTATTTTTATTTATTTCAATAAATGGGAATAATTTATATTGTAAAAACAATTTATATATTAATTATACAGAAATATCTTCTGATGAAATTTTAAAATTATGTGTTAATATGACAAATGAGAATTTTCATTTATTTTTAATTGATAATATTATTTTTGAATCAGATAATAAAACAAAATATAAAGAATATTCTTTAGATTTATTTAATGAAACTATTATAAATTCAACGAATGATGATTATGCAGTTTTTATTTTTAATAAAGGAAATACATTAATATTATTAAATGAAGAGGAATTAGAAAATAATGAAAAAACAAAAATAAATTTAAATATATATATTGATGAAATATTATCTCAAATAAGAAATGAAAATATTTTAACTGCTTTAAAATTAGCAATTTTTAGATTTAATGAAGGAAAAGGTAAATTAATTACTGAAGATTTTTATATTAAATCTATAAATAGTGACACTAATAAAGGAGTAAATATTACAACAGAATCTAAAGAAGAAAAGTTTTTTAATTCTTATTCTGATTTTTTTAAAATTATTTTTGAATTTGTTTTTCCAATTGTAGTAATTGTATTTTGTTTTTATTGTTATAAAAGAAGAAAAATTGAAAATAAAACTCCTTTTCCAACAACAAATTTAATTGATAATGAAGATATTGTTTCAGATATTAATAAATTATTAATTAAAATTGAAGAATTATTTAAACAAATTGAAAATAACCAAAATAAAAGAATTCCAAATGATTTATGTTTTATTTGTATGAAACCTATTAAAAATTTTAATAAAGGAGGACAATATATTGAAATGACAAATATGGAAAATAATAATTTGAATAATGAAAATAAAACTAATATTTTAGGAAATGATATAACAACTTTTTCTTGTGGTCATTCTTTCCATTTATTTTGTTTAAAAAGTTATAATATTAATTTTTGTATTTTATGTTATAATAAAGATAATAATAATGATTCTTTTCAATTATTAAATTCTAATCCAGAAGGTTACATTCAAGAAAAACAATTAAAAAATTTTGTTCAAAATTTAGATTTACTTTATGAAAAAAAAGATTTATTAGATACATATAAATTATATCCTGGAATTTGTCATGCATTAAATTCTTGTTTATTAATAACATTACCAAATTCTTGGAAATATTCTAAAATAATTAATTTAAAACCTCAAGAAATGAATAATAATATAAATATTATTGCTCAGAATAATAATAATATTAATAATAATAATATTAATAATAAAGTTATTAATAATAAAAATAATGAAGAAAAAAAGAGTAATAATAATAATGATAATAATAAAATAAATAATACTTCATTATTAAATACAAATTCGGTAAATATTAATAATAATAATTTAAGAAATTCTAAAATAACAGATATTACTGATAATTCTAATTATAAACCTCCAAAAATGATTAATTATGATATGGATAGTAAATCTAATTTTACTAAAAAAAGAATTGAAATGGAAGAAAATCCTTTAAATCTTACTCAAAAAGACGAAAATAAAGAAATTAGTTTAAATATTAAAGAATTTAATTTAAATATGAATAATGAAAATCCTTCAATTAAAGAAGAAAAATATGAAAAACCTAGAAAAAATGAAACTTATGATTATGATTCATAAAAATTTTAAAAAATTAATTTTAATATTAATGTAAATTATCAATTATTCTAATTTAATTTAAATAAATTTTTTAAATTAAATATAAATATTTTTAATTATCATCTTTTTCATTAAAAAATCTTTCACTTTTATTTAATTCATCATTCAAATTAACAGTAATAAAATTAGAATATTTATTTTCAATTATTATTTTAGGAATAACTCTAAATAATTCTATTTCTTTTAAAGCCGAATTTTTTTTTCCTTGAGAATCACTAACAACAATAGTTAAATAATATTTAACAGAATAAATTTCTTCAATATTAGAATAAGTAGGAGTTAAATTATATTGAGATAAAAACACTCTAAAGGGAATTTTTTCTTTTTCAATTAATTCTCCATCTAAAATTTCAAAAGAAGAAATAATATTTGGTTTAATTTCTTTTTCTTTTTCTAATCCTTTAATTGATTCTTTTTTTACAATTTGTAACATTATTGAATCTATATTTTGAGCATTTAATTTTTCTACTGTTATTACTCCTGAAATAACTCCTTTAATATCAAAATTTTTTGAAGAAATTTGACATATAAATTTACTTTTTTCATCTTCAATTAAAAATCTTAATTTTTCTTTTTTTTCATTTAATTTTTCTTCTTTAATTGCATTTAATACTATAAATTCTTTTTCATATTTCATTGCTCTAAATTTAGTATCAATTATAAAAGTTATGAAATATTTTACTATAATATTTTCTCCTCTATAAGATTCATATTTTTTTGGAACTTCTTTAAATTCAAATTCATAAATTTTATTTTCTTCTTTCAAAATTCCTGGTTTTTCTAAATCATTTTCTAAATGTAAAAATTCTTTTATTTTAGATTGAATAATATTCTTTTTTTCAATAATTATTCCTTGTAATATTATTTTCATTCCTTTATGTTCAAAATCTTTTCCATTATTTGTTATAATTATTTTTCCTTTTAAATCTTCTTTATCATAAAAAACTGGATAATTTTCTATTTTATTTTTTACTTTTATTTGAAATTGTTTTCTTTTTAAATTTTCTTCCAAACAAATGTTTATTTCAGGTTTGAGAAGATTATGAAAAAAATTAAGCTATTCAATATAAGAATATTAAGAATATATTTATACCATTTTTTTAATTTTAATTTAATCATCAAAATATTTTAGATAAAAATAAATAACAACAATATAAAAATATTCATTAAGAAGAACAAAACTTTTTTGATTTTTTTTTATGAAATCAATAAAAAATTTAAAAAAAAAATATAAAAATAAAAGTATTCTCTCATTCATCAAATAAATTAATTTTGAATTAATTTGAAAAATATATTATAGAATTTTTTAAAATAAAAATTCTAAATATAAATATTCATTTTCTAGAACAGTAAATAATTTAAATATTTGAGTAGAATAAAATTAATTCTAGTTGAAATGAAAAAATATAAATATTAAAATCAAATATAATATATAATATATAAATTATAATGAATGAATGAAAATTAAATTAAATTTATTTAAAAAAAATAAAAAATTCCAAAGCAACCGAAACCAAAAAAATAAAAAAAAGCAAAAAAAAAAAAAAAAAAAAATCTAAAAAACCAAAAAATTTAAACCCAATTAAAAAAATATAAAAATTCAGTAATTAAATAACAAAAAAAAAAACAAAAAGATAATCAACCAAAAAACTAAAAAAAAAAAAACATAAAAAAATCCTTTTTTTTTTTTTTAAATTAAAAAAAACTTTAAATTTTCTTAGTCATAATAGCATAAAATTCTTCAAAAGATACTTTTCCATCTTTATCAATATCAGCTCTGGTGATCATTTCTTGTAATTCTTCATCACTCATATTTTCATTTAATTCTTTAGCAACTCTTTTAAGATGTTTCAATTCAATTTTATCAACAGAACCAGCATCATCACCTAAAAAAAGATCAAAAACTTTTTTAAGATCTTCTCTAGTATCTTTATCAGACATTTTTGCAGTCATCATTTCAATAAATTCATCAAAATCAATTGTTCCAGAAGCATTTTTATCAATATCATTTATCATATTTTGTAAAGTTTGATTTTTTGCATCTATTCCTAAATTACTTAAAGCTTGTTTTAATTCTCCTGTGTCTATTTCTCCACTGTGATCTGTGTCAAATAAATCAAATGCTTCTTTTATTTCCATTACTTCATCCTCTGTTAATCCATTTTTTACATAACTTTTTGGATTAAAGGCTTCTTGCTTTGTTGTTACTTTTTGAGCTTTCTTTCCTCTGTTCATTTTATAATATGGTTTTTTTTTTTTTTTTTTATTTATATTTTATTTTTTTTATTTTTTTGGGTTTTATAATTTTTTTTTTTTTATTTTTTTTTTTTTTTTTGGTTGATGATTTTTATTTTTTCTTTTTTTTTTTGTATTTATTGATTTTTTGAATGAGGATGTTTTTTTTAAATTATTTTTTTATTTTTTTTTGATTTTGGTTTGTTAATAATTGTTTTTTTTTATTATATATTATAATTAAAATTAGAATACTGTTTAAAAAAATTAATTATATATTTTTTATTTATGTATTGTTGTTTTTTATTTGTTTATTTTCTGGAAGATAAATTAGATAATAAATTTGTTTTTATTTTTAATCTTGCATTCAGAAGTAAATAATGTTGTTTATATGATAATTCTGTTTTTTCCTTTGATAAACCAATATGTTCTAATATATCTCTAATAATAAAAACAAACATTGAAGTTGTTTCATCAATTGTTTTATAATATTGAGGATTAATTTTTGATAAATTATTATATGATATTTCATATAAATTATACATAATTAAATCTGAAAAAATTTTATTTTCTAATTCATTTTTAATAAAATCTCCTAAAAGAATATTTTTATCTCTTTCATTAAAATGTTTACAAATATGTTCCCATAATTCTTTATTACTTTTATTATAAAAATTATCATTTATTGCACATAAATAAATTTTATATGCTAAAATAATATCTTTTGATATTAAATCTCCTTTATTTTCATATAAAAATATTTCATCTGATGTTGGAGAATTTAAATATTCTATTACTCTAAGAGAATTATTATTTAATTTAAAAGGTTCATTTTTAATTTCTTTTAAATCAATTTCATATTTTTTATTTTCTTGTAAAGTTTTTATTTCTTCATTTATATTTTTTATTTCTAATTCTAATCTATTGTTTAATATTTTTAATGAATTTATTCTAAAAGAAGAATTTACATTTAAAAGTATTTTTAAATTATCATTATTTAAAAAATTAAAAATTTTTTGATAATTGAATTTTTCTTTTTTTAAATTTTGATTTATATTTTTTCCAGAATCAAAACAATTAAAATTTATATCTTTTAATAATTCATCTTTAGCTAATCTTTTTTCAAAATTAAAAGTTCCTAAAATATTAGAAACTTCACTTTGATGAAAATGAAAACTTGACATTTTTTTAATATCATCAAAATATTGAACAATAGTATTTTCAGTACTATTTAAATCATTATTTTCTTTTATTTCTTTATTTTCTTTATTTTCTTTTTTATTTGTCTTATTTTTATTATTATTTGGTTTTTGAGTTTTAAATTTTTTTTTTGAACGAGTAATTACAGGAGTTAATGATTTAATAAATTCATTTTGTTTATTTTTTTTTAAATCAGCTGAAATTTCTAATTTATTTTCTTTTTCTTTTTTTAAATTTAAAGTATTTTTTTTCTTATGTATAAAAGAATGTTCTAATTCATGTTTAATAAGATTTTTTTTTGGACTTGGAGTTTTTATAATATAATGTTTTTTTTCTGATTTTTTTGTTGGAGTTTTTTCAAGAATATTATTTTGTTTAATCTCTTTATTTTTATTATTCTCGTTTTTTTTATTTATTTTTTCAAAATGTTTTGAAAAGAAATTTAAAATATCTTTAGAATCATTCTTTAAAAAATTTAAAGTATTTATTTCATCATTATTTCTCTTTTCTAATTTTTCTAATCTTTCTCCTAATATTTTATTCAATAAAGAATTTAAATCAATTTTTTTAGAAATATTTTCAGTCATATTTTTTTAAAAAAATATTTACTTTTAATTACATGAAAAAAATAAAAAAATAAATGGAATGGGATAAATATTCATCAGATGAATCATCAAGTGATAACGAATATGATATTAAGGCTCAAATACTTAAAGAAGCAAGAGAAAATATTTTTTTAAGAAAATATTCTTCTTTTTTATTAACAGTAATATATAATATTATTTAATAAATTAAATAAAATAAAATTAGAAAGAAGAATTAAAAAAAATTATTATAGAATGTGATTATGATGATGCAACAATTCAAAAAAAAATAAAAGAAATTATTAATAATCCATATGAAGAAAATAAACAAAATTTCAATAAAAAAGAATTAAATGAATTTAAAAATGATATTGAAGATGATATAACAACAGTATCTCAAAATTCAACAAATGATTTAAAATATCAAGATAATTTAAAATTTGATGATTTTCAACAAAGAAAATTTACTAAATATAAATATTATAATTATGATTACGAAACTTATTTTAAAAATCCTAGGAAAATTTCTTATAATTTAAATAATAGTCAAACAGCTTCTAAGTATTTTTCAGGATTTTTTAATAATATAAATAAAAATAATAGTTCTTATAATGAGCAATTTTTTAAATATAATAGATATCATAGGTTCAATAGATATTATTCATCCTCTTAAATTTAAAAAAAATTCTATGAAAAGAATATAAAAGTAGATTATTAATAAAGATAGAGGTTTATATAGTTGAGTTAATATTTATTATTGAAAAATATTTTAAGTGAGTTTAAAATATAATAAAAGATATTATTAATCTATTTATTTATATTGAATTAAAATATCTTTAATTACTTTTAATAAAAGGTTTACTACATAAATCTTTATACATATAATGAATATCATAATAACTTTCACACATATTATTTTTTTTCTTAAAAATATCATTTGATTCTTTATAATTTTTAACATATTCTTTATTAACATTTGGAGAAAAAGTTCTAGTTAAATCAAAATATTCACAAAAAACTTTTTGTTTATGAAAAGGATTATAATCATTAAGTGAATCAATATTTTTATTTCTTTTATTATCACAATTTTCTAAAATTTCTTTTTTTGTATTTGATAATGCTTTTCTTGCTGGATTTAATATATTATAATTTTTAGATGAATGATTTAATAAAGTTGGTATTGTATTTTTTAATTCCCATTGACTATTTGATTCAATATTTGCATTAAATGTTTTTTTTTGATTATTAAATAAATATTTTTCACCACTTTTTGATATTGAAGTTTTATCATTTTTTATATTAAATATATCACTATTTTGGAAATTTGGATAATTTGTAATTTTTTTTGAATAATCATCTTCTGTATTTTTTTGAGTTTTTAGAAAAAAAATATCTGATTCTGTTGATTTTTGTCTTATTTCTTTTTGACTTAAATTTTTCATTAAATGAGGAAAATTTTGAGTTTTATTTAATAATTCTGGATTTTTTACAAATAATTCATAAGTTGAATAATTTTTTGGTAAATATTTATCATTTCTAATTTTAGTTTGATATATTTTATTATTATTATTTGGGTTTGATATTTTTAACATATTTGAAGTACTTTTAAATTGATTAAAATTAGATTTGTTTATTTCATTGTTAATTTTCAATTTTTTTTTTGCATTAATAGGAATTTTTTTTTCTTTTTCTATAATTTTTGTTTTTTCTCCATTTGAATTTTGAATACTTTTATTTAAATTAGATTTAGTATAATTTATTTCTGAATATGATTTTTGTGTTAAATAATTATTTTCATCTTCTTCATTTTTCTCTTTTAAATTATTATTTTTTTGAGATTTAATTCCTTTTTCTTTTATTTTCTTTATTAAATCTATTCCATAATCCCATCCTTTTTTATTATTAAATAAATATATTTTATTCTTTTCTTCTTCTGTTAATCTTTTATATTGAATTGGTATTGATGTTCCTTTTGAATTTGTTATTTTTTCATTAATATCTAATAATGAGAATAATTTAGGAATATTATTATTTGTAAAATCCTCATTTTTTGTATAATTATATTTATAAATATAAGAACTTGATTTACGAATGATTTTTTTTTTGAAATTTGGATTTGATTTAAAAAGATTATTTGATGATTTTATAGAAATTTTGGAAGTATTTGTATTTGTGTAATTTGTTTTTTTAGTATTTGTTGTCATATTTTTAATTAATTATGAAAAATATTTTATCTAGTTTGAAAATATATTGAAAAAAAATGAATTTTAATTCCTTCAATAAATCAAAAAATAATATTTTTGAAATATTTTTTTTTTCAATTTTCAATTTTAAAAATGGAAATAAAAAAAGAAAAAACATTGAATTATTATAAAAGAAAAATGATTTCTTCTAATCTTTATTCAACAGTTTATAAAGTAATTAAAAAAGACACAGGAGAAATTTTTGCAATGAAAGAAATAGATCAAAGAAAATATAATAATTATTTTAAAAAAGAAATAACAAAAATTCTAGTTAAAAATGTAGAAGGTAGTGTTAATATTAAAGAACTTATAATCATAGGAAATTATTTTTATATAATTATGGATTTTTATATTAATCTTGAAGATTATATTAATTCAAAAGAAGGAACTTTGGATAAAGATGAAATAAAACAAATATTAATTCAAATTAATTCTTATTTAAAAAGAGAAAACCAAAATATTAGATTAAAATTGTCAAAAATTTTTGTATATTTTAATAATAAAAATGAACTTATTATAAAAATTTCAAATTTTGGATTAACTGAAAAAAAGATTAAACAATCATCAAATGACACCCAAAATAGTTTAATTTTTAAAACTTTAGAATATTTTGAAGATAAAGAAGAAGACAATAGTATTATTTGGAGTTTAGGAATTATTATATATTTTATGTATTTTAAAGAATTTCCTTTTCATGAAAAAATGGAATATAAATTAATGAATGAAATAAAAGAAACAAAAATTAAGAAACCAAAAGATAAAAAATTAGCTAATTTATTAGAAAAAATGTTAGAATTATCTCCTGAAAAAAGAATATCTTTAGAAGATTATTTTGAGCATTATTATTTTAAAAAGAAAAAAAGCAAAATTCCTTTTTTTAAAATGAATGTTTTTGGTAATGATTTTGCAATATTTGATTTTATTGATGATGATTCTAATTTTTCTTTTTCAAAAAGTGATATTATAATTAAATCAGATAGAAATTTTGGAATAGGATGTGAAAAATTAATTATTTTAAAGAAATCAAATAATATAAATAATGAAGATGAAATTAATATTATTGCAAAAATTTATAATTTTAATGGAAATGAAATATTAGATAATCTAAATGGAATAAGTTGTATAGGAGGATATATTAAAAAGAAAAAGAATAAAAAATTCGTAAATGTAGAAATAAATAATCAAATAATAAAAATTAATTTAGAAGAAGAAAATGAACGAAAAAATTATTTAAAAATAAATATGGGAATTCCAATAGTAAATGGAGATAATGTTAAATTAGGAGATAATCATACAATTATATTAGTTAAAAATTTTAATAAATTAAATAAAGATAATGAATATAATTTAGATTATGTACAATTAAAAAAAGAAAATAAAAATGAAATATTTGTCAGATTTATTGAGAAAAATTATGGTGAAATTTTATTTTCTGAAGTAGGAAGTTGTTGTGCAGTTGCTTGGGGAATTGAAAAAAAATATCTTAATAATGAAGTTAAAGTTACTACAAGAGGTTCTGATATATTAAATTCTTATGCTAAAATTTATTGGGAAGGAAAAGGATGTCCTATATTTATTTATGGAGATTATGAATTTATTTATGATGGTTATATTGATGTTTAAACTTTTTTTTATTATTATTTATTATATTGTTTTGTTAATATTTAATTATCAAATTAATAATATATTATTTCATTTTTTTAAACTTTATTTTTTCATGAACTTTTTTATAGTTTTTAGAATATTTTAATTATTAGAATTTATTGTTTTTTAGTAAATTTAATAATTTAAAATTAAAAATGTTTTATAATTGTTATCAAGACATTAAATATTCAAATTTTTTATCAGATTTAAATAAATTTATTTCTTCAAAACAAGCTATAAATAATAAAAATCAACAAATACTCCAAAATCAATTAATATTTTTTAAAAATTTAGCACAAGCAAAAGGAATACCTGTTTGTTATAAATTATTGCAAGAAAATTTTTTAAAAAAAATTTTAGAATTATATTACTATTTCCCAAATATTGTTCAAGAATTAATAGAGGAAATATATAATACTTTTAATTTCGAAATGTATTGTCCAAATATTTTTATAAATAATATAGTAAACTACTTAATGCAATATGGTTTAGATTTAAATTTATCAATAACAAGAACAAAAGAAAATAAAATTGAAATTTTTTTTGATCAAATTATATATTTAAAAGCAATATGGTCATATTTATTGTCAAGAAAAAATACTTCAAATGAAGATTTTAATGATTGTTTAAAAAGATATGAAGAAATAAAAACAGATTATGAAATGATAAAAAATCAATTTGACAATTTTACAAATGATTTTTTCACTATGGAATTATTTCCAATATTTGAAAATTATAAATCAAAATTAAATAAAAATACATCATCAAATATAAATATTTCAAATAAAGAAAATCAAGAAAAATTAAAAAATATACCTTTAAAAAATAGAACATTTTTTTATAATAATGAAAAATTAATATTTGGAGAAGATTTATATACTGAATTTAAAAATTATTTTTTTCCTTTAAAAAATGAACAAAAAGAAGAATTAAAAAAACAAATATGTGCATTTTTAAATTCAAAAGGAGGAAGAATATATATAGGAATATCAGATTCAAAGAGAGTAAAAGGTATTTTTATGGATTATAAAAAAAGAGATTTAATAAGAAATGAAATAATAAATTATACATATGATTTTTATCCAAAATGTAGAACAAATAAAATAGATATTTTATTTATTCCAATAAAAGATTATGAAGATAATTATGAAAAAAATTTATTTGTAATTAAAATAATAATTCATCAAGGAGAAACAGATCAATTATATTCAATGACAGAAAAAGGATATAATTCTTATTTAAGATTACCTGGTCAATGTGCTTATTTAACAGCTTTAGAAATAAAAGAAGAAATAATTAAAAGAAATAATAATCCTGAAAAATTAATTAATGATTCTGAATTTCAAGATCCAGAACCTGAAAATCCTGAATTAAATTTATTAAATAATCAAAAAAATATTCAAAATATTCATTATCAAAATTATAAAAATAAAAGAAGTAAATCTAATCCTAAAAATATTGATAATAATTATAATAATGATTATAATAATTATTATTATAATAATTCTTCTGATTCTTATTATTCAGAAAATGATAATTCTGAAATTTCTTCTGAAGAAGAATTAGATAATAATTATAATTATAATTTTAGAAGAATGAAAAAATTAAATAAAAAAAGGAAAAAAAATAATAGAAATTCAAAAAATAATTTTTATGTTGTTAAAATTTCTACTTTTGGTTCTTCTCCAACAATACAAAAATTAGAATATATATTTCAAAATGTTCATTATTGTCAAAAAAAATTTTTAATAAAAGATGGTAGAGTACATGGTTATTTAAATTTCACAAATCCACTTTATGCACAAAATGTAATAAATCAATTTGACAATTGTATATATGATGGATGTGGAATAAGATTAACATTACAATATAATCAAAATGAAATATAAATTATAAATATAAAAATTAAAAACAATTAAAAAAAAAAAGTAAAAAAAAACTTAAAATATTAATTAATAAAATATACCTTTATAAATTATAAAAAACTTGTAATAAATAATAATAAAAAAACCTTTAAAAAAAATAATAAAAAATATAATAAAAAAAAATTTGTTTTTTTTTATATTTCATCATCATCAACATCAATATTATCATGATTATAAAGAGAATTTTGATAAGCACTTCCACTAACACTTCCTTGTTTAGGACTATTTTCATCTTCATATTCTTTATGTTGATATCCACTTCCAGAATTAAAACTAATAGAAGGTCTAATTAAGAAATTTTGATTATTATTAATATCATTTTTTTGAGCAATAATTTTTTCATTAGTAACTTTAAATTCATAATAAACAATTTCAGAATCTTTAAAACCATTTTTACAAGCGCAAACTTTAATAATACAATCTTTATCAATAATAATTTTAGTACTTTCAGAATATAATTCTCCACAAAAAGAAGAAGGAATAGAATCATTCATAGTATATTTAAAATATATTTTACCATTCCATTCACTTTTTTTAAATCTTAATATATCATTTTCATCAGCAGTTAAAATAAGAGGAGTTCCTTTACTTACAGTTCCTCCTTTTGGATCTGCAATTGGAGGTTTTAATCTTTCATTTTCATTTAAATTATATTTTAATATAGAATATTGCATTTGAATATCTTCTGTTGGATATTGTTTTAAAAATGCATTTGATGGTATATATAATACATCATCTGGATATATATATTGGGTATTTATTCTTGTTGACATATTTATTAAATCTATTTTATTTATTGTATTTAATGAAAATCTTATTGATGATAAAGGGGATGTTTTTTTAAAAAATGGTATTTTATCTGTTAATGTTATTATTGAGTCGTGGATTAAGTTTTGGATTTGGATTTTTTTATTTTTTAATATTTCTGATCTTTCACGCTCTTTTTTTATTAAACTTTTTATTATTAATATTTGGTTTAATAATGATATTTCCGATTTTAGAAGATCAAATAATTTTTTTATTTTGTTTTTTGAGTTTTTTATTATTATTTTTTTGGGATTTGGAGATTTTAATAAAGAGTTAAAAAAAGTATATTCTTTTTGTAGTTTTTGAAATAAAGAGGATAAATGATTCAGATAGTTCATTTTTTATTTTATATATATTTATATAATTTTTTTAATTTAAATTAAGTCAATTTTTTAAATAATTTTAATTTAAAAAAAATTTATTAAAAATAAAAATCCTTTGAAGTTCAATTCAAAAAATTTGTTATGATATATCATTAATAATTCTTTTGATTGACTTAAATATTTTTTTTTGTTTTCTTTTCAAATTCTAGTTTTAAATTTTATTAATTATTTCATATTAATATTATTTATTTTTAATTTAAGAAAAACAAATGATTTTTATAAAATGAATTTTTAAAAAATCATCAACAATAATTTGATTTTTTCTTTTATATTTTATTTAAAATTTAAAATATAAAAAATAAGTTTATTTAAATAGATTTTGTTTTTTCATTTAAATTCATTATACCCATTAATTCTCTTATAAAATATTCATTATTATTTGTTCGAGGATAAATATTTTCTAAACTTATACATTCATATATTTTTTCTTTACATTTATTTAATATCATAAAATCTTTATTTTGTTTTAATAAACAATTCAAATTAAGATAATAATACCATTTCATTTTTATCTCTTTTTTAAATTCAAAAATTAAATTTGTTTTCACTTTTTTGAAATTTGAGATATTACTATTATTAATTTTCATATTATTAAACATTTTTTTATTAAATTTCTATATTACTCTTATATTTATTTTTTTTAATTAAACTATATTTATTAGATTCTTTTAATCTCACATGGGGATTGGGTCG
>JAJJKW010001847.1:0-26710 GCA_023805745.1 Isotricha sp. YL-2021b | reverse complement strand
TACATAATATTTTTTTTCTTTATTTTGAGCTTTATATATTATTGAATAATTTCCACTTCCTATTCTTTCAAAATTTTCATATTTTATACAATTCTTTTCAATTCTAATCATAATTATTTTTCTTTAATTTATATTATTTATTTATTAACTTTAAAGTAAATTATTAATAAATTAATTATTATATAAAATATTGAAATACATCAAATTATCAAATTGGAATATTAAATTATTCTAATCTCAATACTTCTATTATTTAATAATAGATATTTTATAAATTATTTTTCAAAAATTATTTTCAGATGATTAAAAAACATAATAATAATAAATTTTTTAATTAGTGAGGGGAGAAATTTTTACAAAAATGTTTAAAAAAAATTGAGGACATGAAAGAGGGGAATATAATATTATTCTTTTTTAATAAATTTTTCAAATACTTCTCCGAAAGTCTACTTCAAATAATTTTTAATTTATTAATTTTGTTTTTTAAATTTTTTCTTTTCAATTTTTCTTTTTTTTAATTTTAATTCAAATTATATTATTTTAATTTATATTTTTAAATCATTATTTTTATATTTTAAAATATTCTAATGAATCATGAAAAAGGAAAATTCAAATTAACACAAATCAGTTTTTACAATGTAATATTTGTTAAATTTAATATAGATATATAAAGAAAAATCAAAATTTTAGTAATTTTCATTCTAATAAAGGAAAAGGAAATCAAATATTTAAAAAGAAAGCAAATATGTTTCATAATCAAAATCCAACATCATTAACAAAATATGTTGGTTTAATAAAGAATTTCAGTCCTCTACAAAGAAATAATTTAAGTTTGAAAAAAAATACAATTAATCAAGAAAAAACGACAGAACAAAATAATATAGAAAAGAAAAACAGAAATAATTCAAATTATTATCAAACTTCATCTCAATTTTTAAAATATAAAACTTTAAAACCTTATTTAAATAAAAGTAATAATTCAAAAACTTTTAAATCAATAAATACAAATAATTATATAATAAACACTTTAAATTTATCTGAAAAAAAAATAATAAACAATACAAGTTTAGAACCTCAAAATGAAACAGTAGATTTTGATACAAATTATAAGAAATTAAGAAAAGAAAAAGAAGAATTAGAAAAAAAAGTTTCAGCTCAGAAAAAATTAATTCAAAAATTAATAGAAGATAATGAAAAATTAGATAATAGATTTACAGAAATTTATGATGAAAATATTAAATTAAGAAATGCTTTAGTTGCATATAAAGATACTCAAGAACAATTAATAATTTTAATTAAATTAGTTCAAAAAACTGGAGTTGATGTTGAAGCTCTTATTGATAAATGGAATAATGATGTTGAAAATGAAGAAAATAATTCTGAATTAAATTTACAAGATAAAGATTTTAGTTATATTAGTGATAAAGATAATATTAAAGATAAAATTGATCATTCTTTTACTCCTATTACTATTAATGAAAATAAACCTGAAAATAATACTAAAGTTAGTATTGTTCCTAAATTAAATTTTTCGAATTTAAATAATAGAATTCAATATAATCAAATTAAAAATGAAAATAAAAAAAATGATGAAGTAAAAATTAAAAATAATAAAAGAAATTTATCACAAGGAGATTTAAACATTATGAAAGATAAAAATTCTGAAATTGAAACTATAAATAAAAAAATGGAAAGTATAAATATTAAAAAAAAATCTTCCCCTAATAAATTTATAATAAAAAAATAAATGAATATAATATTACATAAAACAGTCATTAATTATTAAAATTTTTTACATGTGTATGGTAAATTAATATAAAAAATTTGATATAAAAAATTATAATTAAAAATAATTCATTAATGGGAAATTTCAATTGCAAAAACTGTAAATGTCAAAAAGAAGAAAATGAAGATAATACAAATGAATTAAAAACAGAAAATAAAGAAAAAAAAATGAAAAATTCAACCCAAAATAATGAAAATACTCCAAATTTGGAAAAAGAAAAATTAATAAATAATGAACAAAAAAATAATTCAATTGAAGTACAAAGAGGAAATAATAATTATACTACTCAGAATGATAATATAATAACAGATAGTAATATAAATATAGATATTAATAATGATAGTTTAAATCCAAGTCTTTTAAAAAATAATATAATTATTCAAAATAATAAAATTATAAATGCTGATAAAATTATTTTTGATGAAAATTCTTTAGATATAAATATTACAAATCCAAAAGAATCAAAAAAAATATTAAAAGATAATCTTAAAAATTCTACTTTTTCAGTTGGTAATCCAAGTATAAATAAATCCAAAACAACAATAAATAATAGTAAAAAAAAAATAGGATATAAAAGAACTTTTAATAAAAGTAATGTTATAAATAAATATAATGAAGGTAATAATTCATTATTAATTGATGAATCTTTTCAGAAAAATATAAAAGAATTTGATGTTGAAAAATTAAATTTTGGTTTTTCAAATGAAGAAAAAGAAAATTTATCTCCAAATGAACAAAAATTAATAGAAGAGGCAGAAAAAAATTTACAAAATTTTTATCCTATTGATGAAACAGAAATTAATAATTTTCAAAAAGAATTATCTAAAATTTCCTTAATAAATATATTACCTCATGATCAAAAAAATATTTTAGATTCTGATGAATATCTTTATCATGGTAATTTAAAAAAATTAATAAATATTAAAGTGAAGCCCAATTCACAAACTTATTCAGATAAATTTTGTGTTTTAACTTCAAAAGCTTTTATCTATTATAAAAACAAAGAACAATTATTAAGAAAATTAAAACCTCTTTCTATGGTTCCATTAGAAAATATTTCGAGAGTTAATATAGCAAAAAATAAAAAAGATTCTAATAAATTAAATTGTCTTATTATTTGTAATAAAAATGGAATTAAAAAAAAAAAGAATAATAGTGTTTTAGGAAGTTTTACAAATTCTTTTGAAAATCATAATATTATTAATGAAAATACTGATAGTTTATTAATTTTTATGGATGACAATGAACAGTTAATTTATAAATGGTATTTAATATTTAAATATGTTTTAAAACAATTACACGAAAGGGAAAATAAAATTTAATTTATTTATTTATTTAATTTTTATTTATTTATCAAATTAATTAATTCTCTAAAAGGAACTATAAATAAAATCTTTTTAAAAAATGTAATAAAATAAATGAATAATATAACCATTAAAAATATATAAAACTGTTATTTATAAATATCCATATTTCTTTTTCTATTATCTGCTTTTATATTTAAAAGTTTATTTACAGAGTTTAAAGAAATAAAAATGTCTCTAGGAATAATACCAAGCATTCTTTTAGTTTGATGTATAATTCTATTTAAACTATCAACATAATTTGTCCATAAAAAAGCATATAAAAAAGTAAAAAATATTATAATCAAAATACACATTACATAAGTTTTTATTTTAATATCATCAAAATAATCTAAAACTGATTCATCAAAACTTTCTCTTAATTTTATTAATATTGGGAGAAATAAATATTCTGTTACAATTTCCATTTCTTTCATTTCATTTGTATTAAATATAGTTATTGGTGAATATTTTTTATATAATTCTTTTATATCTTCATCAGTATAATTATCAGCAGATATATATTGGTCAGTTCCAAATAATGTTAAGTTATATGTTAAATTATTTTCTTCCCAAATTTGTTTATAATTATCAATTTGAGATTTTAAAGATCTTAATTCTTCAAAAATATTTGACATAATAACAGATAAACCATATTTTATTCCTCCATCTAAAAGTGAAGAACAATTATAAGTTTTATTATTAGGATAAAATTCATTAAAAAAATCTTCAGTATAATTACATAAATCATTTTGAAAAACTGAATATCTAAATTTTGAATATTGATTATTAAAAGTATGTTGATATTTTGATAATTTTAATTGGTTTTCTTCTTTTAATCTTAAATTGGTGTCAAAAACATCATTAATAAAATCTTTTATTAATAAATTATTTACATTTGTATTGGGATCAAAAATATATTCTCTTACATAAATATATAATAAAAGAGTATCTGTTTGTAATTGTGATTCAAATGAAAATATCATTACATATTCTTTTAAATTTTCAAAAAAGTTTAAAACAATTAAAATTATAATAAACATATATATAACAACAAATATTTGCATTAAAAAAAATACAACATTAATTATTGTTATTAAAAATGATTTTTTTTGATTTGAATTATCATCATTTTCTTGGTTTGAATTATTTTTTACTTTTACTGCTTTTATCATTTTTTCATGATTTAATCTTGATTCTTCACTATCTTCATTTACTATAATTTCATTTTCACTTAAACTTTGAATTTTTTTTGAAAAAATTTCACATTTATTAAGATAAGTTAATATAATATTTCCTTTAATATCAAAAAATACTTCAAGATAAGAATTTTTAGTAGATTGAACCTCCATAAAAATTTTATATATTATCAAAAAAGTAGATAAAAGAATAACTGAAGAGAAAACATAAGCAATAATAAAAATCATTTTTTTATTTTTAATAACTTTATGTAATTCATCAATAAAAGTTTTTTGACCTAATTCAATATTATTTATAACACCATTTAAAGTATTTCTGGTATAGAAAAAAACATTAACATTTAAAGGAGTAATATTATCTTCTGGTAATTTAGAAATAGCAAATAAACTAGTAAAAATTTTAGCCATAATAGTAACGAAGGTTAAATCATATTTTCCAATTGAATAATCAATATTAATAAAAAAAGTAGATAAAACAGCTTCAAAAAATAATATAATAATTTGATTTACTTAAAAATGCTTTTGTTGCTAATTCAGAAATAAAAGAATTTCCTGATAAATATAATTCTTCTAATCTTGCTGTATAATTTTGTATATAATTTTCTTTATCAGTATAAAAAGTTTCATATTCTTTAAAAGATAATAAAACTAATTCTCTTACAACTTTTAATCCATGAACACTTGCAGTATGAAGTTCAAAAGTTTGTTTTATATTTTCATATTTTTTTTCTAATTTAAAAAATAAATCTTTTAATAAAAGAAGAAATAGAAATCCATATGCAATTATAATTAAAAATATTATAAAACTTATAACCTTTAATTTTATTATACATGATGGTACTTCTTCTTTTAAAAGAGAATCTGTTATTTGTTGAAATAAATTTTGTTTTTTAATTTCTTCTTCTTTTTCAATTTCATTTAAAGATATTGAATTTTGAATTATATTATTATTCTCTTGATTTGATTCATCTTTTGAAGTTTCTATTGTTTCTTTATCTATAATTTGTTGAACTTTTGATTTTTTTTCAAAAGGTGTATCCTCAAAATTATATTTTTGAAAATTAAATACTTGATAATTAATTTTTGAAAAGGAAATATGATAATAATTTTCATTTTCACTTTTATTTGTTTGACTTAATTCTTTTTTAAAAACTAAATTTACATTTTCTTCATTTGATTTTAAATCACTTGAATATTCACTTGAATTTTCTTCTGATATTTTTGAACTATATTCATCAGAATTATTTGAATTTTCATTATTATAACTTTCTTCTATTGTTTTCAGTGCTTTTTCTTTTAAATATTCATTTTTATCATTTAAAACTCCACTTAATTTATAAGATATATCTTTAGGAATAAATTCAATTCCTTTTTCATTTGGAATATTTGGTATAAAATCTATATCAATAATATCTTGAGAATAATTATTTTGCTCATAAACTTTTTTTTCTTTTTTATAATAATTATCACTATCATCATAACTATTATTTAAAGAAGTTCTTTTTTTAATTATATTTACAAATTTAAGATTTTTATTATTATTATTTCTTCCTGAATTACTTCTATCACTTGAATAATTATTAGAAATTATAGGTTCAAATGTAAAAATATAACCTTTAACTATTCTTTGGTCAAAACATAATTCCTGAACTGTTAATAATAAATTTTCTCTTTTTTTTTCTATTTCTTCTCCATTTTGAATTGTTCTTATCCAAGTAATTTGAGTTGGATTATTATAATTTACTGATATAATTTCTTTCTTTATTTTTAATCTTTCTTCATAAGTATGAGTATCTTTTTCTATTGTATATTTTAAAAATTCTTCATGAAATTCTTTAATAAAAGTTGTTATATCACATGAATTAATTAAATTTGAAAATTTATTTCCAAAAATTTTTATACAATTACCACTGAAATTCTGAATTATAAAATGTTCATTTGTTAAAACTAAATATGGAATATTATTATTTAAATTATTTTCATTTGGTGAAAAATAACTTGAAAATTTTAATATTTTTAATATCCATAAATTTTCTCTTGAATCAGTTTGAATAAAAGAAGCTCTAAAATTAAAAGGAATTAAATATCTAGATTTAGTAATAGCATATTCATTTCTTTTTTTATATTCTGGTCCAGAGAATTTTAATTTTGTTTTTTGTTCAATATTATTATTTGTTTTATCTAAAATAACTTTATCATGTATTTTATGAAAAATTTCAGGTATTAAAATATTTAATGAATTATTACATAATTCTTCTTGTGTATAACCTAAAACTGCACAAACATCATTTGAAACATGTAAAATTTTACAAAATTTATTTTCATTTGCACTAAAAATTAAATAAAAATGATTATCATCAGAAATTAAAGTACTTATATCAAAATAATCTTTATCACCTTCTGGATTTTTTGAATTATAAGGATTTAAAATTATTGCTTCTATTTCTTTATGTAATTCTGAACTTTGTTTATGATCTGACATTATTTGATATAAAAATTCATAGTATAATTCTAATAATTCTAAATCTTGCTTTTTAATTTTTCTTAATTTTAAAAATAATACATTTATTTCAGAAATTAAATCATTTATTTCTGAACCATATTTATTTAAAGTATGAAAATCTTGTTGATTTTCTAATTGATTTTTAAATAATAAATTCCAAAATTCTACATATAAAATTGAAACTTTTGATATTAATGATTTAAATTGTTTAAATTTATTTTTAAATAAAAGATAATTTCCAATTTCTACATTTTCAACATGAAAATTAAATTCACAATTTTCATCATATTGTTTTTTATGTCGATAAATAATAAAATCTTCTTCTAAAGTTTTATCAACAATTTTTTCACATATTTCTAATTGTTGAGCAGCTCTTACTTTATTTTTCATTTTATCAATTAAAAAAAGAATATATTCAATTCTTAAATTAACATCTTTTGGAAATTTTGATAAAGTCATTAAAAATAAATTATCAATATGTTCAATTAAACTTATAAAACATTTATTTGCATCATTTCTATAAGTAATAAATAATTTAAGTGGAGAATTAGGATAAATCATTTCCATTTTTAAAGCATAACTCATTAAAATTAATTTTGCATCTCTTTTATTTAAATTTTCTAAATGATGTAATAAAGTTCTTATTCTTTGAATAAATGCATAAGAAGTAGATAATTTAGAAGGTTCAATTAATAAATTTTGGAAAGGAGATTGAATTCTGAAATATATTAGAAAAATTATGAGAGGCCATCCTAAAAAAAATATTATTATTCCTGAATTAAAATTTACAAATGAATTTAATATTTTAATTGAAACTAAACAAACTGTACTCCAAAAAAAAAGTGAATGTTTTAATATTTTTAATCTTAATATTTCGACATTATAATCTGGTAATTCATTTAAATAATAAATTAAATTCCAAAATGATAAAAAAAATAAAGAAAAAAGTAAAGGCCATTGATTTCCATCTCCAAAAAAAGTAAAAATTCCAATAATAAATAATTTTACCCAAAAACCTGAAATTTCAGTTTTATTTGTTCTTTTTCCATTTGTTAATTTTTTATTAAATGAAGTTTCTATAAATGTATATATAAAACAATATCCTTCAATTAAAAAAATTATCGTAACTATTATACTTATTATTACATGAAAATAATGAATTCCTTTCCAACATTCAACTGAAGAAGCAAATTTTAATTTTTTATCTTTACATATAAATATTGAAAATAATAGTTCTATATTTTATAAAATATTAACTTACTTAATATTGGAATCAATAATATACAAGTAATTAAATGAGCCATTGAAAAATAAATTTTTATAAAAAATATCATTAGATTACTTTGAGTTTCTCCATAAAACATTAAATAAATATTCATAGAAAATACAGCCAAAATTATTATTATCGTGAAATAAAAATAAATAAAATATATTTTTTCATTATTAAGAAAGAAATCTAATATATTAAAATAGCTAAAAAAAGGTGCAAAGAAATGATATAATTTGCTAGGTTTTAATATATTTTCAAACTATAATAATAATTGATATAATTTACCGAATCAGAAAATGAATATGAAAGAAGTTGAAACAATAATACTGGAATTGATAATATTTCAAATGAAGGTGAAGACATATAATATTTTAATCCTAAATATTGAACATTAAATAAATTAATTTTTAAGTTTGTTAAATATTTATCAAATTTAGATTTCTCATTATCATCTTGAAAATTTAAATTTTCTAGATTTAAATCTGGCATTTATTTTTAGATTATATATAGAAATAAAAATATGTTAAATATACAATTTTTTTCCAATTTTAAGATAAAATAATAAAATATTAAACTTAGCAATTAACAATTAAAAATTTATTATTAAATTGAACTCTAAATAATACAATAGAAATTCCATTTATTTAATATTTTTCAAATAATAAAAAAACTAAATAATCCAAAAATATAGAAATAAAAAAAAATAAATAAAAAAAAAAATTAAAAAAAACAAAATACTATATACATTAAAATAAGAAATTTTAATTTATTGATATCCTTCAAATCACACGAATTAAATTCCAATATAAAAAAATATTATAGAAGTAAATACCAAATAACTTTTTATCAAAAAATTGCAAAAACCAAAAAAAAAAAAAATCAGAATAAATAATAAAACCTTAATAATCAACATAATAAAACCAGCAATTAAATCTTCTATAACATTCCATTAAACCATAAAGAACATAAAACATAAGATAAATAGGTTGACATATAATACCAATAATAATAAGAATAGCAATAATAACTTTACTTTTTTTTTCTTCTTCATTATTATTAGTTTCATTTTGGCTTTCTTCATTATTATATTCAGGATCAAAACCATAAAAATCTAAAGGACCATCAAAATCATCATCATCATCATCATTAGATTTTTTTTTAGTATAACATTTAACAAATTCATAAGCACAACCAAATAATAAATAAAATATAATAATTAAAAAAACTGCTAAAAATCCAATTAAACAAGAAAATAAATACCATAAACATTTTAAAATAGGATTTTTTCTCCATTTATAACCAGAATCTGTTTCATATCTCATTCCAGGACATCCTCCTACATTATACATTGCATAATGATTTTCAGTATATCTTTTTAAACATAACCAACAAAAATCATATCCACAATTAATACAATGCATTTGATTACATCCTTCATTTTTTTCTATTATTACATGACATTTTGGACATTGTTTAAAATTTTTCCCATTTTTATTTTTACTTTGAATTTCTTGTAATAAATTCATTTCATCATTTAAACATTTTCCTTTCGCATGTTTTCCTAATTTATGACATTTATAACAAAATATATGATTATTATTACATTGAATAAAATCACTTTCTGGATTTGTACAATCTACTATTTCTTCACAATCTGGATATGGACAATTTACATATATTTTATTTGGATTACTTAATTTTATTTGAGTATTTCTAAATTTTTTATATTTTTTAAATACTTCTTCATCTACATTTTCATGTATTTCTTCTTCTGTATATCTCTTTGGACATCCTCCTAATAAACATTTTATTTCTAATACTTGACCATTTATTATTTTATTTGTTAAATATGTTTTTATACAATTATCACAAAAAAAATGACCACATGATATTTGGGCTATATTATTTGGATTTACTTTATTTGAAAAACATATTCTACATACATCAGGTGAATCAAATAATAATAATGTTTCTTTTGGAATTTCTATTTTACCAAAATCTAATTTTTTTTTTCTATCTGATTGAGTTGATGATATTAAATTTGATGATGAAAATTTATTTGTATTTTTATTATTTGTATTTAATGTTATATTATTTATATTATTATTATATAATGAATTATTTATATTATTTGCGTTATTATTTGAGGCTTGAATTATTGTATTTATATTATTATTATTTTCTGATTGAAATAATGGAGTTTGAGAAAAATCATTATTTGTTTGAGTGTTTAATTTTGAATTTGAAACATTTTTTATATCTTTTAATTGTTTTATATTAATTCCATTATTTTCATTATTATTTATATTGTTACTATTATTTGATGATATTTTATTACTATTAAAATTATTTGAATTAAACATTTCTTTATTATTTATATTATTATTATTTATTTTCTCATTTTCATTTTCAATTTCATTTTCATCATAATCATTTGCATGTTCACTTTTTTTTCCTTGGCAAATTAAACAAGGTTCATCAATTATATTAAACTTACTATTTGATTTAATATTAGGATTATAATATTTATGATTATATAAATGAGTATCAGAATCTTTACTTAATAAATTTAATGCTTCATCAACAGTTGTAAATGGGTGAATTTTTAATAACATCATTAAACTTTCAATATTATAACCTAATTCTAGTAAATCTTGAGCTACTTGATTTCTTAATCCATTACTTTTTATTGCAGTTTTACTTAAAAATGAATTTCTATGATTTTGCTTTTTTCTATTTGCTTGTTCTAAATTATAACTTACAGAAAATTTATTTAAAAGAGACATTAATTTATTGGAGATTATTTATTTTGTATTAAAAAAATAATATTATTTTTATGTCCCAACAAACATGAGTTTTATTAAAATATAAATTTAATTATTTATAATTTTTAATATTAAACTAAAATCTATTTTCAATATATTAGGAAAATTTTAATATATAAACATATATAAAAACCTTTAATACAATATGACTTTTGTAATTCAATATAACAAACAACAAGAATGTCTCATTTTACAATCATTTCCTTCATCTTTATTCATAAAATTATTTCCAGCATTAAATTTTTTGTATGATTGAATTAAAGTTATATCTGCAAATGGAATATTATATAATTTATCAACAAATTGAACTCTTTTTTTATGTTTTGGCTCAACTTGTATAAATGAATTTACTTTTGAAAAAACACTTTTATGAAAAGAATCATCTATATTAAAATTTTTAGTTTCTTTTTTTTTATAAGATGGTAAAGTTGTTTTACTTGTATTTTTAAATGTTGAATATTGAGAAGTATCTGTTGAAATATCTAATGAACAAGTACAAGATTGAATATTTTTTATAATTTTATTCTCAGCTTGTATTTTTTTTTTTATTTCATCATTTTCTAAAATAAATCTAAGATTTTGCATTTTTAAAGTTATTTCATTTGGTAAAATTAAATTTTCTAAGATTGTTTTATAAATTGATATGTCTCTTGGTAAATCATATTTTTTCATTATTTGATTTATAAAATTATCTGTATTTATATCTTCAGTTGAACCAAGAGTTTTAATTTTATTTTTCATATAACTTATAACTTGCATTTCAGTATTTAATATTTTTACAGCAGAAATAATTTTATCTTCACTTTGAATTATTAAAATACTTCCTGTTAATTCATTATTTATATAATTATATGATATTTCATTGTATAAATTAATTATTTCAATTTTAGCTTCTAGAAAAGAACGTAAATTTTCTTTTCTTTTTAATGATTTTTCATAATGTAAATTATATTTAGAAAAAATACCTTCAGATCTTTCTTTACTAAAGGAAAAATTATTTATATTTTCTTGGTTTTTTACTATAAAAGAATAAGAAAGATATTTATTTTCATCTTTTGTTAAAATAGATTCTGGGTCTCCAATATAAAATCCAATTAATGTAGAATTATTTAAAAATTGAAGAAAAGAGAATAATAATTCAGTTTGAATTTTAGTTAATTCTATTAACCATAAATTCCCAATATCATAAATTATATTTGATATTCTTTTTTCATTTTTTAATTGTTCAAGTTCTTCTTTTTTATCAAAAATTATTGTTTCAAATCTATTATAACTTATAATCCAATTTTTATATTTATTATCATAAGATACTTGAAACCAATGTTCACTTAAAATTTTACTTTGATAAATAAATAAAGTTTTAACTTGATTAAATTGAAATAAATCAGATAAAAAGGAAAATAATTCATCTTTAAATAATTTATTATTATTTTTTTTTAATTCAGTAAATTCATAAATATAAGGAAGTCCCCTTTTAATAATTTTAATGTCTTCTAGATTTTCATTTTCCATTATTGTTAATCCATTTCTTAAAGCATTTCCTAATTGAGTTTGATAAAGTGGAAAATCATCTTTTCCAGGTTTTAAAGAATAACAAAATGTATTATTATAATTTTGATTTAATGATATAACTTTATGTTTCTACTTTATATTAAAAAAATAATATTTACTGTTATAATATCAGAGTATTTATTAATAGTATCAACAATAGTTTGAATATTTTTAATAATTTCACAATAATTTTCACTATTATTATCAAAAACATCATATTTTTTCATTTTTATTTTTAATAAAATAAATAATCAAAAATAAAAGAAAAAAAAGAAAATATATTTCAAAATTGAAAAAAAAAAGATAAAAAAAATTTAAAAAAAAAAAAAAATTTACCCATCTCTCCATTCAAAACCACAATCACAACATTTATAAAAAATAGTAGAAGGTTCATCAGCACTTCTAATTTGAATTTCTTTAAAAAAAGCTTCAGTAAATTCACATTTAGGACAAACAATTGTTGTTTTTGCAACATCTGCCCAAGCTTCTTTTCCTCCAAAAATTGTATCTGTGTCTTTATGTTCAAATGTTTCTGTAAATTTTATTGTTTGATTTAATACAAATACATATGGACATGTTTTACAAAAATAACGAAATGAATTTATACTTTTTTCTATTAATAATAAACTTCCACATGTTGGACAAAATAACATTTTCAAAAATAAAATTTTTTTTATTTTTTTTTTTGAGAGAATTAAATATAGTTTTTTTTAAATTTTTTTCATTGTTTTGTTTTTTTTATTTGTATTCTATTATTTTAATTATTGAATATCTAAATAATATTTATATAAAAAAAATTAATTTAATATTATTAACCCTATAGAAAAACTAATAAACAAAAAACTAAAAAAATAAATTATAATTAATTTTTTTATTCTAAATCAAAAAAGAAAAAAAAAATGCAAAAATTTCTTTTAACATTATTAATTCTTCCCTTAATAATAAAATGTGAAAATGACACATCAACAGAAAAGAATGAAATAATAGATGAATTTCAAAATCAATGGAGAGAAACAATGATGGATTATGAATCTCAATATGTATATATAATTCCAGTTGGATATAAAAAAATTGCAACTTTTTATGAAAATGTAAGTGAAGTTCCTTCACGTTTCAGAGGAGCTTATTTTGTTGATGATACTGGAAAAGAAAGAGTTGAATTTAAAATTATTGATCCTCATAAAAAAATATTATATCATAATACTACTTTTGGTTCTATTTTCGATTTTAATGTTACAGAAAAAGGTTTATATGAAATTACTTTTAATAATAAATTCACTAATTCTGAAATTAAACCTACTTTTACTATGAATTCTGGACAAAATTTAAAATTGGAAAAACAAACTTTAAATAAAACTGAAAGTAAATTAGATGATTTAATTCATTTTCTCCAAAATTATAAAACTTCTGATCAAATGGTTAGAAATATGAAAAGAAGAAGATATGAAAGATTAATGAAAACAAATAAATATTTCTTTGTTTTTTCTGTTATTGAAACTTTAGTTTTAATTGCTGTTTCTGCTTGGCAATATTATTATATGAAACATTTGTTTGAAATTAAAGGTTCTCTTTAAATTCAATATAGTTAAAATTTGAATTTTAGTATTAATCTTTAAATATTTAAAAGTAAATTATTTTAAAAATAATATTTATTGATATCTTTAATTATTTTATAAAAAAAAAAAATAAAAAAATAATAAAAAAAAATATTTTTAATTTTTATATTTCATAAAAAACCTAATTAAACTTTTGGAGGAGCATGATTATTATTTTGTGATTTTTCACTTAAACTTTGATTTTCTTCATCAATTCTAGTTAATAATCTAAGCATATGATTATGAATTAAACTTTGTAATTTTTCTTTAGTTTCAGGTTCTAAATTATGTTCTTCTGCAAATTTATTTGCTAATCCTTCTGGAGTATCTCCTTCATAAACATAAATTTTTTTTTTAACACCTTGTCTAATATTAACATCAATAATTAATAAAGGAATTCCTTCTTTTTTTTCTTCTTCATCTTTTCCATCTTCATTATTATCATTTCCTTTATTTTCATTATTATTACTTTCATTATTATTATTATCTTCACTTTCATTATTTTCACCTTCATTATTATTATCATTATTTTCACTTTGTTCTTCACTTGATCTTTCTTCATCTCTTTCATCATAATCTTTTTCTTTATTTTTCTTAACAAAATCTTTTAAAACATCATCTAAACCATATCTATCATTAACTGCTTCTTTAACTAATCTTTCCATTCTTCCATTTCTTAATCTTTCATACATTAATCTATATGATTTTTCACCATATATATCATTCTTAAAATTTGTTTCTGGAACTTTATCATTTTGATTTGAATTTATATTTGGTTTAAATGTACATTCATTACCATATTTTTCTAATTCAAATTCTGCTTTTGTTTTATTTTTCCTATTTTTCTCTTTTTCACTTCCTTTATGAAATAATTCATTAAATCTATTTGCTCCTGATGATTTTGTTATTGATGATACATTATTTGTTTTTGGCTTAAATGTACATATTTCTTTTTCTTTTTTTAAATTTTCTTCTCTTATTTTTTCTTGAATTGCTAATTGATTTTTTCTTTTCATAAATAATCTTTCTATATATTCCATATGACTATTATTATTTTTATTATTATTATTTTCATCTTTATTTCCATTTTGAAGTTCTTTTTCTCTTGCTTTTTCATATATTAATTCTGATTTTTGACTTATATTTGGCTTAAATGTATATTCTTTTTCTTTTCCTTTATCTTTATCTTTTTTTTTTAAATTTGACCTATTTGACATATATGTTATTTGGAATAAACGAAAATCTTTTTTTATATTTTTTGATTTATTAATTGGAATTATTAATTTATTTTCATTATCAAATGATACATATTTATTATCATTTTTATTATCTTTATTTATTTTTGATTCATTTTCTTCATTTTGTTTATTTAACATTATTTCTAATTTTTCATCTTTTGTAATTTTATCTAAATCATTTATTTCACTTTCTTGATGATTTTTTTTAAATTGTTTATATAAATCATAATTACTTAATCCAACAACAGAAATAAGAAATTTTAATAATTTATCATTTTCAACTGTTTCATCATTATTTTTTAAAGAATCAAATAATTGATTAATTAATTTTTTTTCTTCTTGTTGTAAAGAACTTTCTGTTGATGGATTATTTTCATTATTTTCAAATAAAGATTTATTTGAACACATTCCAAATTGATATAAAAATTCATTTAATTGAGGTAAAGTAAATTTATTTAATGTTAATTCTGTATTTTTTTTTTGAGTTTTTATTGGTTCTTCTTCTTTTTTTTCTTCTTCTTTATTTTTATTGAAAAAATTATTTGAGATTGTTTTAAAATGTTCTTCAAAACCATTTAAAAATATTTTATTATTTGATAAATCTTTATCTTGTAATAAATATTTTTTTGGAACTTCTTTTTTTTCTACTATATTTTTTTTTGGATTTTCAGGTATTTTAAATTCTTTTTTTGTTGCAGTTTTTGCTCTTTCTTTTTTTCTTTGAATTTGATTATCTTTATTATCTTTTTTATTTTTATCATTTTTATTTTTTTCTTTTTCATTTTCTTGATTTCCTGCAACTTTTTTAGCAGATTGATTTCTTTTATTATATAATCTAACATACACTTCTTCATTAGTATTATTTTTATTTTTAAACATTTTTTCTGAATTTTTATTTATTTGAGGCATTAAAGTATAATTTCTTTTTTTTTCATTTTCATTAACTTGTTTTAAATTATTAATTCTTTCTTGAGCTTTTTTCAAATGTTCATTTTCATTTTCTAAAAATTGTTGAAAAGTTCTTCTTTCTTCATTTTTATAATTTATCATAGGAGTAAAAGTATGTTTTTCATTATATTCTTTATTATAATTTGTAGCAATTCTTTCAATATCATCTTGTTTTTTTTGTAAAGCTTGATTTATTTTTTCTCCAATTTCTTCTCTTTTAATTTCTTTTTTTTTTGGTTTTTGTTTTATTGAATTTAAACCTTCAGGAAATAAAATTTTCATTACTTCAGAATCTTTTTCACTTTCAGATAATTTATTATATACATTTTGAGTAGCTTGATTAAAATCATATATTAAATTATCATTTTTTTTCTTTGATATATTATAATTTTTTTTAGTATTTGAACCATTTAAATAATTTTTTACTGTTGAATTTATATTATTAAATTTATTATTATTTTTATTATCATTTGTTGGTTCTAATAGAGTATCTTCCATTAAATTTTCTATTATTTCATCTTGATTTAAATTTTCAATATCATATTCTAATAATTTTTTAACAATTGGATCTGTTATTTCAATTTCCTCTTCTTCTTCTTCTTCTTCTTCTTCTTTTTCTTCTTTTTCTTCTTCTTCTTCTTCTTCTTCTTCTTCTTTTTCTTCTTCTTCTTTTTTTTTTGTATTTTTACTTTTATCTTTTTTTTCATTTTCATTGTCTATTTTTTCTATTTTACCATCTTCATCATCATCTTTTTTTCCATTTTCTTCAATAACTTTTTCTATTTTACTATGTTCTTCTGATTCTGATTTATTTTCTTCTGATTCTACTTCTTCATTTTCATCCATTTCTTCATCTTGACTTTCTTTTTTACTCATTTTTTTATATTATATTTTTTTTATTTTTTTTTCTTTTCAAATGTTATTTTCTTATATGATTATTTTATATTTTAATTAATTGTTTTTTTTTATTTTTAAATTTTATTTTTAATTTTGTAAATTATGAAAAAAGAATGGTTAAAAGAAATAAAAATTGAAGAAGAAAAAAATGATAAAATAAAAGAAAATGAAAATAGAATAGAAAAAGAAAAAGAAAAAAAAGAAAATGAATTAAAAGAAAAATTTATGAGACAATTAAATATAAATTACTCTGAATTTGATAGTCAAAAAGGAACAACATCTCCAAGATTATTATTTAAAAAGAGGAAAATGGATGATTCATATTTTATGAAAAAAAAAGAAAATGAAGATAATTATCCAATGAATATAAAAATGGCAAATAAATTAAAAAATTCATTTGAAAATTTATTAGATTTTGTACATGAAACTTATTTTTTAAATGATAATAATAATATTCCAAATGAAAAAGAAAATCATGGTAATTTTAAATTTACTTCTCTTGATTTATTATTAAATCCTTTAAGACAAAAATTTACTTGGGAAACTTGGTCTCCTTATGAAATTGCTTTATTTTATTGTTGTATTTGTAAATTTGGAACAAATTTTCAATTTTATGAAAATATTATTACTACAAAAACTAAAGAAGAAATTATTGATTTTTATTTTAGTTGGAAAAGCTCTAAATATTATAAAATTTGGAAAAATAATAAACATAAAAAAAATAAAAGAATTTAAATTTATTAATATGTAGAGGGTATTTTATAAAAATAAATTTTTTTTTTCAACAATTATTTATTAAAGTTTTATAAAATTGGATAATAAAAAGAATATATTTTTAAAAGAAACAATAATGTTAAAGAACAATTCCCTTAATTGTGATATTAAAAAAATTCAACTTTATGAAATTGAAAATCAATCAAATTCAAAAAATTTAATTAATCCAATAGAAGAATATCATTCAATATATGCTGAAGAACTTGATATTTATTATATAAATAAAAAAGATGAAAAAAAATGGGAAAATAATACTTTAAGAAAAAACGATGATGAAAGTTTTCTTAAATTATATGATACTGCTTTATTAGGTGGAACTACTAAAATATGTTTACATTCAAAAAATAAAAGTGAAAATAATTCTTTAAGTGAAAGTTCAGTTCATTTAAAATTATAGGTAAAATAATTTTCTAATAATTGACATTGATTCTTTAAATAATTAAAAAAATTTATTTTTTTATATTAAATTAAATAATTCAAGAATTTTAAAGTACTCGAAAAAAGTAATTAAATAATTCAAAAAAAATATAAAAAAAGATTATAAAAAAGATTAAAAAAATAAAAATGAAAGAAATTCAATTAGATAAAAAATCAATAATAATATTTTTATTATGTCTATCATTAACATTCTCAATAATTAAATCATCTAAACAATTTCCAAAAATAAATTATGAAAAAAATGAAAAAAAAAGAAAAAAAACTAGAAATTTATTAAATTCAATGAAAGTATATGAAATATGTAAAAATTCTGCAAAAGAAGTATTTGATTATTATTATAATGATACACAATTTACTTTATCAGAATCAATAGAATATAATGATAATAAAGAATATATTCAAGTTTTAATTGATATGATAGATGAAAAAAAAGTAGATAAAAAAAAAATAAAAAAATATATAATGCATATTTTACCATTTATAATCTTTTTAGTTTTAACTTTATTAGTTCCTATATTTTGGATAGGATGTTTTTGTTGTTGCTGTTGTAATTGGTTATGTTGTTGTTGTTGTTGTCAAAAAAAATGTTGTGAAAATTTATGTAATTTTCTTACAATACTATTTCTTCTTATTGGAATGATATTTGCAATGATAGGATTAAATAAAATTGAAGATGTATTTGGAAGTTTAAATGGAGCTTCATGTTCATTAATGCAATTAGTTTTACAATTAAGTGATGGACAAAACAAAGCAACATTACCAAGATGGGATGGAATAAATGCAATTAAAGATATATTATCAGATGCAATTTCTTCAATTGAAAAAAGTCAAGGTCCAATAGAATCAGAATTTGAATATAAAATGGAACAATTAAATAGTAAAATGTCAAATTGGTATTCAATATTAGAAGAAAGTTATAATAATGTAGATAATAATGTATATTTAAAAAATGTTCATACAGCAAATATTGAAGAATCAAGTGAAGAAAATTATTATCCATATTATTTAAAAATATATGGTCCTTATACACAAGAAAATACAATTTTATATGGTGCTAATCAAGAATTTTCTATATTATATGATTATTTTCAACTTGCTCAAGAAAATATTGAAATTGTTGTTAATGATGCAACTGTGACTGAGAATTTAAAAGATGCTAAATATAAATTAGATGATCTTTTAAGTCAATTTAATGATATTACTGATTCTATTGTTGATCCATGGTATGATTATCAAGATAAAGGAGTTAAATATGGTAAAAAAGGTAGTAAATATTTCTTTTATTATATTTTGGGTGAAAATTTCTTATTGTTGATTTTTTTCGTTGTTGTTGTTTGTATGAATAAAGGATGTATTTTTAAAATTATTTTACATATTTTATGGATTACTCTAGGTATTTTAATTTTTGTTATTATGTTATTAGGTTCTGTTTTGTCTATTTTAGGTGTTGTTGGAAAAGATGTTATTAGTGTTTTACATTTTACTATTAGCACTGAAAATTTAAATTCTGAAAATCCAAAAATTTTTTCCGCTGGTGAAAGTTTACAATATATTAATACTTGTATGAATGGAGATGGTGATTTATCTTCTGCTTTTGATTTTGATGATGCTACTGAAGCTTTAAATGAAATTTATTCATTAAGAAATGATTTATTAGATTCTTATGCTCAAATCAAATCTTTAAATAAAAGTATATCTATTTCAGAATATGAAAGTAATATTTTACATACTTTTTATGATGAAAATTATCTTTCAGAAATTTATTATACTAATAAAGAACATATTGGAGACATAAGTTATTTATTTAGTATAACTTCAAGTATAAATACATTAAATCAATATACTAAAGGGGAGAATCAAATTTCAGATGATAATTGTCAATTAAGTAATGATTTATATAGTTTATCAAAATCGGTTTCAGGTTATACAGAAATTTCACCTTCAAATCCAACTAAAAATTTAGGAGAAAATAGTTTAATATATCTTTATGATGATTGGAATGATTCTTTAATTGAAGAGAGATATGCTAATGTTTGTAATGGAACAAACACAAATACAAAGAAAATTTCAATTAATTATATTAAAATGTATAATAGTTTTAAAGAAAATAATCAAGATACAATTAATGAAATTAAAAATATTGATAGGAATATTAATGAAGAGTTTAAATCTGTAATTTCTATTATGAATGAGACTTTAATATCATGTACAAAAATTATTGAACCTATTTTCGAAGTTTTTGAGAATGTAATTGGTAATTCAACAAATATTTTTTCAATATTAAATTGTAGCTTTTTATCTTCTAATATTGAAGTGACTTTCACAGAAATTTATAAAGGTTTAGGAAAAGATATTTATGATTTTGGAATATTAATTTATGCAATTGGTGTTCTTGAAGGTTTTTCAATTTGGGGTATTTTAATTTCAATGAATTTACATAAAATACTTCAACAAAAAAATGACCCTAATATTGAAAATAATAATCTTAATAATAATACTGAAAAAGAAGGATTGAAAATGGGAAAAAAGACTTCTCCTTCAAAAGGTAATGAATCTAATATGAAATTGATAGTACCTGAAAATAACTAATCTTATTATTTTATAAATAATTTCTTTTTTTTTAATTAATTTTTATCGTTTGAATGAATAATAATTAATTTTTTTTTAAAAATTAATTATTTTCAATTATCCAAAAATAAAAGATAAATAATAATTGTTTTGAAATTTTCACGAAGTAATATATAAAATTTTGTTATTATTATCCAAAAATAAAAGATAAATAATTATTTTTTTTGAAATTTCATAAAATATTACATATATATTTTATTTCGATTATTCAAAAATAAAAGAAAAAAAAAATTTTACTCCAATGAATACAATAAAAATCCAAAAAAAATTAAATTATATTTTAAAAAAACTAAAATAAGAAAATGACAACAGAAGTACCAGAAAAGAAAATATATACTTATGAAACAATATATGAATGTGATGGATTATCAAATTTAATAGTATCTCCAGATAAAAAATATTTAGTATTTATGATAATAAAATATGATAAAACTACAAAAAGATTATCAAAACAAATTCAATGTTTATCAATTGATGATACTCAAGAAAAAAAAAATCCAATTCCCTTAACAGAATTATCAGATAAAAATTTAGATTCAAATCCTTGTTTTTCAGAATCATTTCCAAATATATTATTTTTCTTAAGAAGAGAAGGTTCAAAAAGTAATTTAGTATATATTAACTTTGATCCAATATCTCAAAAAGAAAAAAAAGAATTTGAAGAGCCAAAAAAATTGACGGATTACCCAATAAATATAAAAAATGTATTAATAGTAAAAAATACAATGATGTTTTCAGGAGAAGTTTATTATGATAAAACAATGTTAGAAACAAAAGAAATAGATGATAAATCAGATAAATCATATGCAATTTATACTAGATCAATGATTCGTCATTGGGGTTCATATTATACAGATGAAAAATGTTCTCATGCATTTATTCAAAAAATAAAAATGGAAAATAATATATTAAAATTAGAAGGAGAAGCAATTGATATGTTATTTAATATTCAAGCTGTTACTCCTCCTGTTGAAATGAATGTTGAACAATTTAATTTAAGTCCAAATGAAAAATTTGCTTCTTTTAGTGTCCATTTAAGAAATAAAGAACATTCTTGGAATACTAATTTTGATATATTTTTATATGATATTGAAAATAAAAAATTAAAAAATATTACTTTAGGTAAAGTTCCTGGTAAATGTTTAAATCCTAAATTTAAATATAATTCTAAAAAATTAGCTTTTATGTATATGGAAAATCCAAATTTTAAACATGATCCAATTCATTTTATTGTATATAATATTGAAAATGAAACAATGGAAAAAACAAATGAAGAAATTGAAAAAAAGATTTTAATTTCTATTTTAGGTTATTGTTGGGATGAAAGTAAAAATATGAATGATGAAGAAGATAAATTTTTAGTTGAATGTGGAGATGATGGAAAAAGACTTTTATTTAAAGTATTTTTACAAGGAAAAACATATGAAGAAACATATAAAAAATTAAATAATGATATGATATCAAATAATTCATTTATGATATTTAATGATAGAATATTTGCACATGTTTCATCATATATTTTTCCTTGTGCAATATATGAATATAAATATAATGAAGAAGATAAATTATATCACGGAGTAAATTTTTATAATCCAAATTTGGAAAAATTAAAAGAATATAATTTACAAGAACCAGAAAATTTTTATTTCACAGGTTCAGAAAATACAATAATTCAAGGATACTTATTTCATCCAATAAAAAAAGAAAAAGATAAAAAATATCCTTTATTATTTTATATTCATGGAGGACCAGAAGGATTTTGGTGTCCTAAATTTTCTTATGATTGGAATCCTCAAATTTTTGCAAATCAAAATTATTATGTTGCATTAATAAATCCACATGGCTCATTTGGAAAAGGAACAAAATTTCAAAGAAGTGTAATTGGAGATTGGGGAGGAAAACCATTTAATGATTTAATTTTAGGATATAATTATTTAAAAAGTATTTCTTTAAATTTTCCAAATAAATATAAAATAGATTATGATTTAGTTGGTGCTTGTGGAGGAAGTTTTGGTGGTTATATGATTAATTGGATTCAAGGACATAATGATAATAATATATTTAAATGTTTAATTTGTAAAGGTGGTATTTTTAATTGTATTTCTTTTTTTTATTCAACTGATGAAATTTGGTATCCTATGAGTGAATTTGGAGATGGAAATGAAGAATGTTTTCCTTTTAATAAATTAAATGATAGAAAAAAATTTGAAAATATTTCTCCTGAAAAATTTGTTCATAAATGGAAAACTCCTCAATTAATTGTTCATGGAGGAAAAGATTATAGAACTGATTTTAGTGAAGCTATTGCTACTTTTAATGCTCTTCAATTAAGAGGTGTTGAAAGTAAATTACTTTTTTTTCCTAATGAAAGTCATTGGTCCCTTAAACCTGAAAATTCTATGAGATGGTATGATGAATGTATTAAATGGTTAGATAGATTTTTGAAAAAATAAAATTTTATTTTTTTGCTTATTTATATACTTTTTTTAAGTTATATATAGTTTATTATTATATTTTTTTTATTTTTTTTATTTCTTTTATTTTATTTTATTTTATTTTATTTATTTTTTTTAATTTTTTTTTAATTAAATCTTTGAAAAACTAAATTTTTAATATTTTCAATTTTTATTTTCTTTATTTTAAATATTTATAATATAAACTTTTTATGTATATATTTCAATAATTAATTCTTTATAATGCAAAACGAAAATAAAATTGATGCAGATAATTTAATTCAAAAATATAAAGTTACAAACATAGATACATTTATGTCTTATTTAAGAGAAGTTTATATGGATTTAGTAAAAAGAAGTTCAGAACCAACAAAAGGAATTGATAAATCAACATTTTTTTCTTATTATAAATTACCAGGAATAATTGGTGAAAGAATATTTGAAGTTTTTGATAAAACAAATATTGGATTTATTGATTTAGAAGAATTTACAAATAATATGAAAATTTTATTTTGTTCAAATTTCGATGAAATATCAAAAATGATATTTAAAATATATGATTTCAATAATAATGGAGATATTTCTAAAGAAGATATTAGAACAATTTTATCTTATGTAACTTTAGATGCTGAAGAAAATAATCAAATAAATTTAGAAGGATTTGATTATAAAGAAAGAGTAACTTCTCAAGAAGAATTAGAAAAAATATTAGATAGATGTTTTAATAATGATGAATGTAAAAAAAAAACTATGAGTTATTTTAATTTTGTAAAAGTTATAGAAAATGTAAATAGTGATATATATTTTTTAATTTTATTATTTTTATATTCTAAAAAACCTTTTTCAAAAATAGGATTAAGTGAATATGAAAAACAAAAGAAAATATCAAATACAAATTCAATTGAATCATCTAAAAAATTAGTAATAAAACCATCAAAAAAATCAAGTTTTAGTTCTTGTCTTTCAAATTTAAGAAGTCCAAATAGAAAAGGAATTTCTTTATTAGGTTTAGATGAAAATTTAATTTATAGAGGAGTAAAAAAAACTAAATCAGTAAAAGAAAAAAAAATAACTTTAAATGAAATGGTTTTTAAAGAATTAAATAGTAAAATTAATAATAATGATGAAGATATTTCTCCAAAAATAGCAGTTAATAGAAAAAAAAAAACTCAAAATTTAAATAAAATTGTAAATGATTCACCAAAAAAGAAAAAAATAATTTTTTTAGAAGATGATAAAACATCACCCAAAAAAACAAATGAAAATACTAATAATAAAGTTTCTTTTACTTCATTAATGAATACAAATAATTTAAATAAATCTCCAATTAATAAACATTCAAGTTTAAAAACAAGTCCAAATTCTTCTCCAAATAATTTAAAAAAAAATAATAATAAAAAAGAAGAAAATTTAATAAATCTTACTTCAATGGATCAAGAAGATCAAGCATTTTATTTTGAAAAAGGAGATAGTCCAATTGGAAAAAGAAATAATAATAAATTAATTGATTTTCAAGATAATAGTTTTTCTGATGATGAAGAAATAATAAAATATGAAGGTTATTTATATAAAATAATAAATAATCAATTTAATAAGTTATGGTTTAAATTAGTTCATCATGATTTATATTTTTTTAAAAATCAAAAAGATAAACAACATTCAGGATTACATAATTTAAATGGAGTTTTTTTAGAAGAAATACCATCAATAAATAAAAATAATAAAACTTATTATGGTTTTTCATTATCTTTTCCAAAAAAAAAAAGAGAATATTATGTTGATGATAAAAATTCATATAAATTATGGATTGATAGTTTAGAAGCAGTAACAAATTCAAAAAATATAACAAAAAATTATATTATAGAAGAAGAAATAGGAAGTGGAAAATTTGGTGTAATTAAATTATGTAAAAATAAAAAAACAGGAAATAAATATGCAATAAAAATATTATCTAAAAAAAATATGGATTCTTCAGATTTAGAATTAGTAAGAACAGAAATAGAAATATTAAAAATATGTCAACATCCAAATATAATAAAATTATATGATATATTTGAAAATCCAGATTTCTTTTATATAATAATGGAATATTGTTCAGGAGGAGATTTATATTCATATATAGAAAAAAGAAATTTTAAATTAGAAGAGCCAAAAGCTTGTGAAATAATATTTAAAATATGTAGAGCATTATATTATATTCATTCATTTGGAATAGTTCATAGAGATTTAAAACCAGAAAATATATTAATGACTGATGAAAGTGAAAATGCAGATATTAGAATATTAGATTTTGGTTTAAGTAAAATTTTAGGTCCTGATGAAACTTGTAATGAACCTTATGGAACTTTATCTTATTGTGCTCCTGAAGTTATTAAAGGTGATAATTATAATAAACAAGTAGATTTATTTTCTATTGGTGTTATTACTTATTTAATTTTATCTGGACAATTACCTTTTAATGATAAAAGTTCTGAAAGTGAAATTGCTAGAAAAACTATTCATGAAGAACCTTCTTTTAAAAGTAGAGTTTGGAATGATATTTCTCCTGAAGCTATTGATTTTATTAAAGGTATGTTAAAAAAAAACCCAAATGAAAGATTTAATATTAAAACTGCTATTCAACATAAATGGTTTAAAAAATATACTACTAAAGAAAATAAAAAAAGAAGTGAATTTGAAACTTATTCTAGTCCTATTAAGAAAAAAGATGAGAAAATTTAATAATTCAATTCAAATAATTATAAAATTTTTTTTTTATTCTTTCAAAAGAATATTTTATATTCTTTTTGAATGAAACAAAAAAAAATTTTTTTATTAAACAATCAATATTTTTTTTAATTTAATATTTATACTTATAATAAATTAATTAATATTTTATATAACTTAATTTTTAATTTATTTTACACTTTTTATTTTAAATAAAAATAAGTATTTAAATAGATTTCTTGAATTTATTAGACAATTATTATGAATTATTTAATTAAAAATATTTATTATTATATTTACAGTGTTAATTATCATCTCACAACCAAATATCTTTTCAAAAAATATTGGAATTTAGAATAATTTAATATTTCATATCTTTTATTTAATTATTTTTTTTTTACAAAAAATTTAATATATAAATAATATAAATTAAAGAAAAATAATTATGATTAGAATTGAAAAGAATTGTATAAAATATGAAAATTTTGAAAGAATAGGAAGTGGAAATTATTCAATAATATATAAAGCTCAAAATAAAGAAAAAAAATATTATGTA
>JAJJKW010001846.1:0-26712 GCA_023805745.1 Isotricha sp. YL-2021b | reverse complement strand
ATAAAAATAATATTTTTCATATAAATTCTTTAAAAATAATTTATAATCTATTACAATTTAAATAACTCATTGGTATATTTTAAACATTTATCAATATTTTAATTTCAAATATAAAAAAATTTTTCAAAATTATATTTATATAATAAAAATATTTATTTCAACAAAAAATATATTTTTCAACCATTTCAAAATTAAAAAATTTAAAATAATTATTTATAAAATAATAAGAAATACATTTATAATTTGAATATTATTTATTAATTGATTTTAATGAAGTTTTATTCAAACAATATCTTTCAAAAATTGTATTTGAAAAATCTGTTATTAAATCATTAAATTCTTTGAAACTGCATTCTTCAAAATTAATTTCTTTAACTTTAGAATAATAATTAACTGATAAATTTAAAATATCATCAAATGCAACATTTCTATTTTCTTCATAATTATTTCCTAAAAGTAGAGTTTTAAAATTTCTTAAATCATGTAAATTTTTTAAATAATCAAATTCTTTTTTAATTTCTGATATTGAAATATTATCAATTTCATATAAAAAAATACCTCCAATACATTCATTATATTTTTTTAATTTAAAATTCAATTTTTCTGGTTTATTTGGTATGGGAATTATTCTGAATTTTATTATCATATTTTCTTCATCTAAATGTGTTTTTAATATTTTATATTTTGAAAATATATCTTTCACTTTTCTATAATAATAAGTAAAAATTTGAAAACTCATTATATTATTTTGACCACCTAATATTGTAATTAAAGGAAATCTTTGTTGAATTATTTTAATATATTTTTGGTCATTTAATAATTGATTTTTAAATAAAAATAGAAATTTTAAATTATTCAAATTGATTTTTTCAAAATATTTAACTGAATTATTTGTTAAATAATTATGATTCAAATAAAATTTATATAAGATTGAAAATGTATTATTTTCTAAATAATTAATTCCTTCATCATCAATTTCATTATTATTTAAATTTAATATATATAATTTATTTGCAAAATTACATTGTGTTAAATAATATATACCTTTACTTTTAATTTTATTTTTCTTTAAATTTAAAATTTTAATATTTTGAAAAGAATATAAATATTTTATTCCATTTTCAGTTATAAGATTATTACTTAAATTTAAATCATTTAAAGCAAAATAATTTGCTTTTGAAATATCATATAAACAATTATCATTTAATTTACAAAAACTAAGATTAAGAGATTTTAAATAATTTAAAGAAATATTTGAAAATTGTTTTAAAAAAGTAGATTTTTTTTTTGATAAAAAAACTTTATGATTTAAATCTAAATATTTAATATCTTCTTCTTCAATTCCTTTATTTTTATCTTTTAAAAATAATTTACCTCTTTGTATATTATGATAAATAAATTGAAAATTATATTCTTTTAATTTTTCCACTTTAAGATTTGAATCTATATATGCAATTACATAATAATTTCCTTCAAATAATCTTTTACAAATTGGACTTCCTTTAAAAGAAAATAATTCTTTATTTTCATTTTCTTCTTTTTCAATTAAAGCATTTTTAATTCTTTTTTTTTTTTCTATTTCTTTTCTTTTCATATAATTTTCAATATTTTCTTCTTCTTCTTTAAAATTTTTTATTTCATTTAATAATGCTTTAGATTCAATATTAATATATTTCATAGTTAAATTTTTTTTTTCTGAAAATCTATTATTACAAATTAAATAACCATAAACTTCTTCTTCTTCATCAAATAAAAAGTCACTATCTGAAATTCCAAAATATTCATTATAAATTTCTTTATTAAAAACAATCATTGCTAAAGAATTTTCATTTTCATTATCTTCAACAAAAATATGAAAAGTATTTTCTGAATTATATTTATTATTTATATCTGAATAAAATTCTAAATTTAGATTTGGTAATTTTAATTTATTAATATATTCTTTTCTTTTAATTGAATATATATTATTAGTTATTGTTAATAAAATATTATGATATATAATAAATGAATTATATATTGAAAAACTTCTCGAATTTGGAAAACTAATTTCAATTTCTTGAATTAAATTAAAAGGATATTTATTGAATTCTTTTTTTAAATATAATTTCTGAATATCATTTTCTTCATCATTATTCATATTTTCATCATGAAATCCATCAATTATAGTAAAAGTATCTTCACTTTTTTCTTGATTATTATATAATATATCAAAGATTATTTTTTCTTCTTTATTATTTGAATTCATTTAATATTTTATTATATTCTTTTTATATATCCATTATATTACAAAAAGAAATTATCCCATTAATTCTAATAAATTAATAATATTTTTCAATATATAAAATCTAATTGTTTCTTTCATAATTTAAAAGAGAAATAATTTTGAAATAATAAATGAATATATGTGAAAGAACAAAAAGAACTTTGCTCAAATTAATTGGAACATATTTACCTCTAAATATATATTTTAAAATTTTCCAAAAATCAAAAAAATATCAATATTTATTAGAAATTAATATTAATGATTATATAGCGTATTATATTTTTCATTCTTTTAATAAAGAAATTAACAATAAGATTTTAAAGTTACCTTTCTCTAAAAAAATAAAAAAATATATTTATTTTAGAATTCTTTCTCATTTAGACTATATAATTGATTTGAATTCAACTTTATTTATTGAAGATTTTGTGAAATCTAATATAATTAATGAATATAAATTAATAGATTATGGTACTTCTGAATCTTTGAAATTATATCATTTATTTAATGATAAAAAAATAATTTCTTTAAATTTATCATTATCATATGATAATGATATAATTCCTTATGAATATAATACAAATAATTTTAAGAAATTAAAATTAATAGATAGTAAATTTTTAGATAAATGTTTTAGTAAAAATTTATCTTTTAATAATTTAATTGATTTAAGAATTGTTATTAAATCAAATGAAGAAATAGAAATAATATCTAGATTGAAATCTATTGAAAAATTAACTATTATTGTTGAATCATCAAATGAAAATTCAAATTTTAATTTGAATTTTGAAAAATTATCACAATTAATAAATTTAAATATTTTAAAAATAAAAGTTAATAAGAATTTCGATGAATTTATTTTAACTGAAAAACTTTTATTAAATATTAAAAGTTTGATATTAAAAAATAATTGTAATGAATGTGTTTTTTATAAAGTTAAAAATTATTCGAAAAAAGATATTTTAACGCTTAATAATATAAAAGAATTTAAATTAGATAAATCAATTATTTTAGCAGATTTAAATTTACCTTATTTAGAAAATTTAGAATTTAATGGATGTGTAATGGATTTTAATAATGAATTATTTAAACGTTTTCCTAATTTAGAAAAGATTTTTAAAATAATTGAAAATTCATCAAATGATTTTAATAATAAAATAATATTAAAATATTTAAAATATTTTTATATTTCTAATGAAATTATTTCAAAAAAAAATACAATAAAATCAATTAAAATTAATTTTGATACTATTCAATTATCTTATAATGGAAAAGAAAAAGAATTTAAATTTGAATTTCAAGATTCAAATAAATCTAAAAAAAAATATATTTGGAATTTTAATTTGAAAAATGAAAATAAAAATTTAATTCAAAATAATAACATAAATAAATTTAGTATTCAAGAAGATAGAAATAGTAAAAATAATAAAATTATTATTAATGAAAAAGAATCTTTAAAAAGACTTTTAATTAAACCATTTAAAAAAATTGAAGAAATTGATTTAGAATTAGATGATTTAAATCAAATTAATTTGTTTAATTCTGTAAAACCTTTTAAAAAATTAAAATCTTGTAAAATTACTTTAAAATCAGATAATATAGGAATTTTATATTCAAAAGAAATGAATAATTTTTTAGAAAGTATTTCATTTTCTCAAAATTTAAATGATGTTATTTTAATAACAAAAAATATAAAAAATATATAAATATAAATTTCAAATAAAAAATTCTTTATTTAATTTCTAAATATTTATTTATTTTCCTATCAACTGAAAAAGATATAATAGATTTATCTTTTAATTTTATTATTCCATTAATATAATCATTATGAACATTTTTTAAAATAAATACTAATTCATAATTAAATGTATTATATATATTAATATTATAACTTTTGCCTACAACCAAAAATATATTTTTATCATTAATAACACAAATTCCCCAACAAATGAATTTATTATCAATTTCTTTTATAATTTTATTTTCTTTTAAAGAAAAAATACTTAAATTAAAATCTCTTTTTCCTCCAATTATTAATTTATCATCATTAATTTTACATAAAGTATTTCTTCCTAAAGAATAAATATTTTTTAAATATAAATAACATTTTAAATTATTATAATTCCAAAATTTTGTTCCATCTATTCCATTTGAAATTAAAATTTTTTCTTTTGATAATAATAAAATAGATATAATTAATTTTTTATGTAATAATACAACATTACATTGATATTTATTATTAATATTTTTTTCCCATATTTTAATAGTTTGATCCCAAGAACAAGAAATAATATTTTCATTTTCACAATAAATTAATTTCCAAATTGCTTCTTTATGTGCATTTTCTAATGTTTCAATACATTTAAATTCTTTATCTTTTTTTTTCCAAATTTTTATATTTTTTCCCCAATCACATGTTATAAAATTATAATCATCTTTTATATCAATATATCCTAATTTATTATCATTTTCATAATAAATAAAAGATATTAAATTTAAATTCTCATCCCAAATTTTTATAAATTGATCATTAGAAATAGAAATAATATTCCCAGAAGGAAATAAACAAACCATTTTAACTTCATTAAAATGAGCATTAAAAGAATACACTTTTTCTAACATAATTTAAAAAATATTATTTCCAAATTAATTAATTTATAAAAACAAGAAAAAAAACATCAATAAAAAAAAAATATCAAAAAAAAAAAAAATATTTCACCCTCAAAAAAAAAATCTTAATCTCAAAAATAAAAATATCAAAAAAATAAAAAAAAATAAAAAAAAATAAAAAATGAAAACTCATATATTACTCCTTTCTTTAATCACCATAATAACCACTTTAAAGATAAGTTCAAACGGTTTAAATTTAATAAAAGAATTTGAAGGATTTTCCGCAACAGCATATTTATGTCCAGCAGGAGTATGGACAATAGGATACGGAACAACAAGTTCAGATAAATCAATAACAGGAACAAACATATATTCTGGATTAAGAATATCAGAAGCTACAGCATCAGAATGGTTAAGAAGATCAGTTGATGAAAAATATTCTCCAAAAGTAGAAAAATATAATTATATTTATCATTGGACTCAAAATGAATTTGATGCTATGGTTAGTTTCGCATATAATTTAGGTTCTATTGATGAATTATGTGCAAGTGGAAGTAGAACTAAAAGTCAAATTGCTGAAAAAATGTTATTATATGTTAATGCAGGTGGAAAAAAATTAAATGGATTAGTTAGAAGAAGAGAAAAAGAAAGAAATTTATTCCTTAGTGGTGGAAATAATAATAATAATAATGATAGTAATGATGGAGGATGTAAAGGAAAAACTGTTAGTCAAATTGCTGATGAAGTTATTAGAGGTTATTGGGGAAATGGAAATGAAAGAAAAAATAAATTAAGAAATGCAGGATGTGATCCTAATAAAGTTCAAGCTGAAGTTAATAGGAGATATTCTTAAATAAGAGTTTTAAATTTTTATTTTATTTTCTAGTTTTTTTTTGAAAAAAATATGAATATTTTTTTTTCAATATTTTTTTTATTTTCAATTCATCATCAATATAAAAATTATAATAATTATAAATATAATTATAATTATAATTATTAAAACAAATATAAAAAAAAATAAAAAAATCACCAGAATCGAAAAAAAAACTTAAAAAAAAATACAAAAAAAAAAAAAAATAAAAAAAAACATAAATATATATATAAAAAACCCTTTAAAAAAAACCAATAAAAAAAAAAAATGAAAATCCTATATTTTCTCTCTTTTTTAATCCTAACCTCATCCTACCGAACAATAAGTCAACGAGGTTTAAATTTAATAAAAGAATTCGAAGGCTTTTTACCAAAAGCATATAAATGTCCAGCAGGAGTATGGACAATAGGATATGGAACAACAAGTTATTGTAAACATATAATAGGAACAGAAATATATGAAGGAATGACAATAACAGAAAAAAAAGCTTCAGAATGGTTAAAAAAAGTAGTTGATTATGGTTCTAGTAAAAATGTAAATAAATTTGATCATATTTATCATTGGACTCAAAATGAATTTGATGCTATGGTTAGTTTCGCATATAATGTTGGTTCTATTGATGGTTTAGTTAATAATGGTAAATTAAAAAAAAATGAAATTCCTGATAAAATGCTAAATTATGTTAGAGGAGGAGGAAAAGTTTTACCTGGTTTAGTTAGAAGAAGAAAAAAAGAAAGAGAATTGTTTCTTAGTAAAAATAATGATTATAATAAAACTGAAAAAAGTTTTTGTAAAGGAAAAAGTCTTAGTCAAATTGCTAATGAAGTTATTAGAGGAGAATGGGGAAGTGGAAATGAAAGAGTTAATAAATTAAAAAAAGCTGGATGTGATCCTAAGAAAGTTCAAGAAGAAGTTAATAGAATTTTTAGTTCTTAGATTATTTTTATTTTTTTTTATTTTTTTTTTTTTATGTTTTTTGGTTTGTTTTATTAGAGTTTTTTTATTAAATTGGATTTTATTTTTTTAATTTTTTTTTATGGTTTTTTTTAGTTTTGTTTTTTAGTTAATAAGGAGTTTATTTATATTGATATTTAGAGATTTAAATTTATGTTGAAAAAAATAAAGTTAAGTTTATTTAAAGAAAAGTAAATTTTTTTCTCTTTTTTTTAAATTCTTATAACATTAAATTCCTCAATTATTAATAGAATTTTATTATTAATATAATAATATGAAGGAATTTAGGAAACAAAAATTAAAGATAAAGAAAGTATACGATTAAATATAAATAAATGATTAAGAATATAATAATAATTTAAAAAAATAATTAATAAATATAAGAATTTATATAAACCCATAAAAACCCTAAAAAAAAAATATATATAAAAACCAAATTAAAAAAATAATTTTAAAAAAAATGAAAATAAATGATAAAACTTCTTCTCTTTTTACCTTTAATAATATGAATAAAAACATAACTTTCTATAAGTCAAAAAGGTTTAAATTTAATAAAAAAATTTGAGGTACTTTATTGAAAAGCATATAAAGTTTCAAATGGTGAATGGACAATAGGATATAGAACAACAAATAAAGATAAATCAATAAAATATTTACCTAGGTTTAAAAATATTAAAAAAAAAGCATCAAATTGAAATAATTACTAGATGAAATATTCTCCAAAAGTTAATAAATATAATAATATATAGTTCAATTGTTCTTTTAGTTAATAATGATAATAAAAAAAAAGATATTTCTTTTAAAAGAATATTTACTTTATTCAAGGAATCGTAAAAAATTCAAAATTAAAAGCTAAAATAATTATAAGAAATAAATATCATTAAAAAAACTAATGAAGTTATAATAACAAAATAAAAATGTGGAAATGATATATAGTTAGTAAATTAAAAAATTAAATTTTAATGTTTAAAAAATTCAAGAACTTAATATATTTTTTTTTGATATTTTTTTCTTAATTTTTTTTTATTCAGAAAAACAAGATTAATTAAAATTACATTACTTGAATATTTACTTAAAAAAAAAGATATTTTTATCTAACAATTCCACATTTTAATCCTCAATCCAAAAACAAAAAAAAATTTCTAAACATCCAAAATAAAAAAAAAAAAATTATCACAAAAAAAAAAGAAAAAAACAAAAATCTCCAAAAAAAAAAAAATTAAAAAAAAAACATAAAAAAAAAACATATAAACCTCCATAAAAAAAAAATAAAAAAAAAAAATGAAAATCCTCCTCTATCTCCTCTTAATCACCCTCTCAACCTCAGCTCGTTCAGTAAGTAACAAATGTCTTGCAATAATAAAAGAATTTGAAGGTTTTTCAGCAAAAGCATATAAATGTCCAGCAGGAGTATGGACAATAGGATATGGAACAACAGATTCAGATAGATCAATAACAGGAACAAACATATATCCTGGATTAACAATATCTGAAAAAACAGCATCTGAATGGTTAAAAAAATCAGTAGATAGAAAATATGGTAAAAATGTAAATTCATTTGATCATATTTATCATTGGACTCAAAATGAATTTGATGCTATGGTTAGTTTCGCATATAATTTAGGTTCTATTAATAAATTATGTGGAAATGGAAAAAAAAGTAAAAGTCAAATTGCTCAAGATATGTTACAATATGTTCATGCTGCTGGAAAAGTTTTACCTGGTTTAGTTAGAAGAAGAAAAATGGAAAGAGAATTATTTCTTAGTAAAAGTAATTCTAGTTCAGGAAGTGAAAAAGCTTTTTGTAAAGGAAAAACTCTTACTGAAATTGCTAAAGAAGTTATTAATGGAAATTGGGGTACTGGGAATGAAAGGAAAAAAAAATTGAAAAATGCTGGATGTGATTATAATAAAGTTCAAAAGGAAGTTAATAGATTGTTGAGTTAAAGATAATGGATTATTTATTTTTTTTTTTTTTTGATTTTTGATTTTTAGTTTTTATTAGTTTTTTAGTTTTTTTTATAAGGAATTTATGATTTTTTTTTATTTTTTTTTTTATGTTTTTTTTATCATGTAATAATTATTTTTTTTTTTTTTGTTTTTTTAATTTTTGATTTTCTTTGATATATGTTTTTTTTTTTGATTTTTTTTTTAAAAATAAAAAGGAAATAATTATTTTTTGATGTAGTAAATAATTTATATATTAAATAATATTAAATAAAATAATAATTAAATTTAATCAAAATGGATAAAGAAACAATTGAATATAAACAAAATTATTTAAGAAGTGAAATAATTGATGCAGGATATGATCCTGATGAATTTACAGAATATTTAAGTTCAGAAAAAGGAGAAAATGATTTAAATTTAGATAATTGGTCTTTTTCTCAATTAGAAGAAATTGTTAGAAATTTTAAATTACAATTTTCTCAAATTACAAATTATAATCAAAATAATGAACCTAAACAATATTATTATCAAGAAAATATTCCTGAAATTAGTTCTGGAAAAGAAATGAAAAAAAAGAATGATAAAAAAATTATTAATAAAGCTGAAAATATTTTAATTGATAGTCAAGAAATTAATTTAAGAAAAGCAGAAAATATTTTAGAAAATATAAATGGAATTGATAATAAAATAACTAAAAAACAAAATCAACAAAAGATTGAAATAAGAAAAAATAATGAAAAAAATACTAATTATAATTTAATAGAAAATAAACAGGAAATTCAAGAAGAAAATATATTAGAAAATAATCCATATAATAATAATGAAAATTCCCAAGAACATATAAAAGAAAATAATCCATATAATAATAATGAAAATATACAAGAAAAAATAATAGAAAATAATTCAGATAATAATAATGAAAATATACAAGAAAAAATAATAGAAAATAATTCAGATAATAATAATGAAAATATACAAGAAAATAATTCAAATAATAATATAGAAAAAAATAAAGAAAATAACACAGAAAAAAAAAATGAAAATATAGAAAAAAAAATAGAAAATAATAATATAATAGAAATACAACAAGATAGAAATTATATAAGTTGTAAAAAACAAGAAAGAAATATATTTTCAGATATGTCAGATATAAAAATAATAATAACAACACCAGAATATATAAAAGGTTCTTTATTTTCATTTTCATATTATCAATATACTTTATTAATTCCAAAATTAAATTCAGAATGTATAAGAAAATTATCTGATTTTGAATGGCTTCAAAAAAAATTATTAATATTATTTCCAGCAACTTTTTTTCCTCCTTTTCCAGAAAGTTCTTTTTTTGATAAAAATACTTTAGATAATGTATATAAAAAAGTAAGAGATTTAAATCATTATATTAATTCAATTTCTCAAAATGTTTTAATTAGATCTTCTAAATTTTTTCAAGATTTTTTAACTCTTCCATTAAATGAATTTCAAAGAAAAAAAAAATATTATGATAATTTATCTTCTCCTATTTCAATGGAAAATTTTACTACAATGGAAGGAATAATTGATGTTACAATTGATGAAAAAAGAGATAATATTTGTTGTTCAATTTTATCAGATATTAAAAATAAAAATATATTATATAATAATTTAGATAATGCTTTAAATAATTTAATTTTAGAATTTGATGTTATTTCAAATAAAATTTTTGAAGTTTCTTTAGCTTTTGAAAAATTAAGTAATTCTTATGCTTTTAGTTTAAAAGGTGAAAAAATTAATAAAATATTAAATAAATTTTCTAATAGTTTTAATAATTGGGGAAAAAATTATATGACACAACAAATTTTTTTTGATGAAGAAATTAGAGAAGTTTTTAAATATATTAGTAAAGAAATTAATAATTTTAATGGTTTAAATGAAGAATTTTCTTGTGCAAGAATAAATTATATGGAAAGTAAGAAATTATATGAATCTAAAAATCAAGAAATTGTAAAAAAAGTTGAAAAAGATTATCAAAATAATCAAATTTGTTATGGATTTATTTTAAATAGATTATATGATGAATATGCAAGAATTAATATTGAACATACTAATAAAATTAAAAATTTACAAATATTTTTATTTGAAAGAAAAGATAGTGTTTTTAGTGATTATCTTGGATTAAGTAAATTAATGAGTATGCAATAGTTTTTTTATGAAATAAATATATAAATTTAAAAAAAAAGAAGAAAAGTTTCATAATTAAAATATTTAATTAATAATAGTGAGATTTTTAAATTTTAATTTTTTTTTTATTTTTTAAAATCAATAATAAATGCTTATTTCAAATTTTTTTTCAAGAAAAACTTTTTCTATTATGTTTTATTTCTTTTTAATTTTTCTAGATATGATTTATATGATAATAACAATTATTGTTTATAAATATAAATTGGAAAATACTCAATTAGAAGTTGAAAATGAAATAAAATTAAATTCAGTAGAAGTATCATTTTCACTTGCACAATTAATAATTCATATTATAAATAATATTCAATTAGATTTATTTAAAATATATAAACATTATGAAATATATAATATTATAAATGAAACATTACTTTTAGATAATTGTACATTAGATAAAAATTTAGAAGATGATAAAAATTATTTAAATATAATAAAAGATAATAATTCTTATCCAATTTCATTTTTAGTAAATAACATTACAAATAATTTAACAAATTATACTACAGAAAATTATTTATATCAATTAAAAACAGATCCTTTATTTAGCAAAGTTTTAAATAAAATAAGTTATTTAGAAAATAAAGAATTAAATAATGAAATAAAACAAAAAATATGTTTTATGATTCCAATTCTTAAGAGTATAATTTTTAGAGAAATTTCTTTTAAAAAAGAAAATTCACTTTTAAATAATATTTTTTTTCTTTATAATGATTATATTTTCCAATATCCTCCAAATAATACTACAGTTTCTCTTTTACAAAATTTAGAAAATTATTCTAAAAATATTTCTCTTTGTAAATTTGATTATTATGGAAGATGTTTTATGGATGAATTAAAAGAAAAATTATTAGAACAAGAAAAAAATATTAATAATATTAATATTATTCATATTTTAAATAAAGATATGAAAATTTTTTCATGTTTAACACTTTTTAATAATACAAATCAATCTGTTTGTATTCAAAATATTTTATATAAAAAATTAGATAAACTCAAAGATTATAAAACAAAAAATAATTTACTTACTCTTGCAAAAATTGATTCTCAGATATCAATTTTTTTTTCTTCAAATATAAATAAAACAGAATTTAATAATATTTATTCTAATAATAATTCAATTCTTGGAAATTATTCTTATTCAAATGATAGTATTTTATTATTTCATATTTTATATTATGAACTTTTTAAATATAAACCTTCATTTATTACAAAAGAATTAATTAATAATTTAATTATTGAATATCAAAATATTTCAAATTATATAATAAATAATTGTACAAATACTTCTTTATTAAAACCAATAAATTTAGAATTAAAATTAACTTATATTGATGTTAATTATAATATTTCTGGTATTCTTGATTATAATAATGGAAAAATAAAACAAGATACAAAAGTTTTTTTACAAATTACACCAATTTTTCTTCAAAATTCTGAATTTGATAATAAAATGATAATAAATTTAAATTCAGATAAAAAAGATTTATTTTGTTTTGAATTAAATATTTTTAGATTTTCAACAACAGCTTTTGATGGAAGAGTTTTTGATATATTTTTATTTAAAAGTTTTAGAAATTTTTATATATTTTCTTTTTTATTATATTTTCTTATTTCTTTAAATAGTACTTTATTTACAAAATTTTTAGATAGTATATTTTATCCAATAATTTTATTAACAAAACATCTTAAGAAAAAAATATTATTAAATGGTAATAAATTAATTCAAAATTTTCAGAAAGAAAATTCAGAAGAAAAAAATAAAAAAAACAAAGAAGAAGAAATAATAAATTCTTTAAATCCAGAAATGCAAAATTTAATTCAATTATGTAAATTTTTAGAAAATATATTAGATATGAAAAAAATAATTCAAACTAAAGAACAAATAGAAATTGATTTTTCTTTAATGAATGAAATTTATTCTGAATTATCAACAAATAAAGAAATAATAAATTATGGTCATTTTGTTTCTAATTTTTATTTTCAAAAAGGAAAATATGAAGAATGTTCTAATACAATAAAAATAATAGAAGATATTTTAGATAGTGAAAAAAAAAGAATAAAAAATGAAAATGAAAATATAGAAATTGAAATATTTAATATTTTAGCTAATATTTCTTATGCAAATGAATTTATAAAAAGTAATGAACTTTTTCAAAATAGTAATATTAGTAATCAAAAATATTATTATGATTTAATAATTATAAGTGAAAAATTATATTTTATGTTTGCTATTTGTTTATTTTTTAAAGCAAAAAAAATAAAAAAGGAATTAAAAGTTTTATTAAATGAAAAAAGTTCAAAAAGAAGTAAATCAAAAAAAATAAATTTAAAAAAAAAAATTAGAGATATAACTCTTTTTAAAAAAAATAATATAAATTTTCAAAGAACTATTGATTCTAAAGAAGGAGAAATATTTGAAAATCAAAAAGAATTGATTTTAAATTTTTCTAAAGCAGGAAAATATTTTAAAAAATCTTTAGATATAAATAAAAAATTTGCAATAAATAAAATTAAATCAATAATAATATTAATATATTTATCTAAATGTTATATGCAAAAAAATTTATTTAAAAAATCAGAATCAATTGATGCAATAAAAAATGCAATAATATCTATGTTTAATGTAAATAATCATTTTATAGAAATGAATAATAAAATTCATTTCAATCCTAGAATAATGCTTTTAATTAATGGAATTATTTTTGAACAAATTATTTTTAATATAGCTAAAATAAATAAAAAATATAATAATGAAAAATTAGCATCTCAAATGTTTTTAAATTGTTTAAGTATTTCTTATTTTAAAACAGATAATATTCAATCTAAAGCTAGTAAAAATTTAGGGAATTTAATTAGATATTCATTAATTGAAAATAGAAATTTACTTGAATATTTACATAAAATTCAATTTAGATTAAATTCAAAAATTGTAAAATATCAAAATCAAAATGAGAATATTTCTAAAAATATATTTTTATTATTTTCAAATAAATTAATAGATATTATTCCAACAAAAATTGAATTATGTGAAGTTATATCAAATTGTATTAAAAATTATTTAAATATAAATGATAATATTTGGTGTAATACTTTTGATTTTTTAAAAGAATTTTCAAATAAAAAAGCAAAAGAAGTTTCAAAAGATTTTTTAATTAGAATTTTATCTCAAAATATAAATTTTAAACAAGAAAAATTTGGAATGCAAAATATAATATTTAAAGTAAATGATATTATAGAAAAAATTTCTGAAGAAAAAAAAAATATTATGAAAAGTAGTAATATTTTAAATACTGAAAATAATAAAAATATTATTCCAGAAGATGAAAATGTAATTTTTGATGATAATTATATTTTTCAATTTATTTTATTAAGTGATTATATTTTTGATAGTTCAAAATCAAAAAATAAATTTAAACAGCTTTTAAATAAAAATAATATTTCTCTTTATACTTTTGTTTTTGATGAAGATGATAAAAATAATCAAAAAAATGAAAATCACAAATTTAATAGAATTATTCATAATTTAAAACATATACCTGAAGGAGTATTAATTTATGTTGATAATTTTTTTTCTATTAAATTAGCTTTCCAAAATATTTCTAGAACTTATTATAAGAAAAATGTATTTAACATAAATTGTGAATTAAGTAAAAATATTTTTTTAGATTATCATTAAAATAAAGGAATAAATATATATAATTATAATAGATTTTAATTTATTATTTTTAAATTAAAAATAATGTTATTTTTTTTAATATATTTATTGAAAATAAAGATTTTTTGTATTATGTTTTGAACAAAATAATTTAGAAGAGTTTAAATAATCATTAATAAATAAAGAAACAATTATTATTTAAAAAATATATATATATTTTATATATTATATATCAAATATTAAAGTTTCATTTTGTTTAATGAAGTTATATTTATTTTCTTTAATTTTTCTAAATTCCATTTATAAAATATTATCAAACTCAGTTTTAGATTGTATGACATTGAAAGAAGAAATGGAATGTAATTTTTGTAACGACGAAGAAAATTATTGCCATTGTTTTTGGAATGACAATAAATGTAATATAAATGAGACAATATATAAAGAAAAATTATTTATATCAAATTTCAATGAAATATATAATAAACAAAATAAATCAGATATAGAAAATTATTGTGGTAATATTCCTTCATTTTTAAATAAAGATTTTATATTTGTTCCAAAATTATTAAAAGATAATAAATATGGAAAAAAAGGAGAAAAAATATATTGTAAATTTGATGTAAAATTAGAAACTGCAAAATCAATATTTAAAATAACAAAAACAATAGAATTTGATATTCCAAAAATAGAAAATCCACCTGAAATATATATTAAAATGAATACAATGAATAATTTTCAAGAATTTTATAAAATAACAAAAAATGAAAATTATGAAAAAACAAATTTTAAATTTTTTATAACTTTCTTTATAATATTAAATGATGAATATAAAGAATATCCTTTTCAAATAAGTATATTATTTTATAGATATGAATTAATAAGATTATATGTTGCATTAATAACATTTTTAGTAGTTTTAGCTTTTATAATAAGAACAGTAATAGTAGTTTATCTTAATCAAACAAAATCAAGAAGAAATATAGAAAAAATAATAAAAAAAAGAAAATATAAAAAAAATATGGGAAATTATGGAACAACTTGTTCAATTTGTTTAGAAGATTTTTTTATTGGAGGAAGAGAAATAAGTATTACTCCTTGTAAACATATGTTTCATTATACTTGTATTCATGCTTGGCTTTTAAATGATAATAATGTTAGACATACTAAATGTCCTAATTGTAATGCTCCTATTTTAAAAGAGGAAAAAAAAAATAATAATAATAATAATAATAATTCTAATAATAGAAATACTAATAATAATAATATGAGAAATGCTCAAATTGTTTAATTTTTTTTAAATTTTTTTTTTTTTTGTTTTTTTTTTATTAATATATTTATTCCATAAAATATTTTTTTTTGTGTTATTAAAATATTTTTTTTTTATGTTTTATAATTTATTTTTTCGATTTGTTTCCTTGGAATTATATTTTATTATTAATTATAAGGATTTACGGTCGAAATAAAAAAACTCAAAAAGAATATTAAACAAAATCTAAATTAATAATAATTTAATGATTAAATACTCTTTTTAACATAAAAAACAAAAAATATAATAATATAATATAATTAAAACCTTAAATAAAAAGAAGAATAAAATAAAATAAAAATAAGATAAAAAATAACTAAATTTATTTTTTCTTTTTTTTTTCATAAGGAAATCCATTATCAAGAGCACTACTAGAATCAAATTCTTTAGAATCCATAATTTCCATTCTTAAATGTCTATGACTAGGAACTTTTTTTCCTTTAAAACCTAAAATAACCATAATAATTAAATTAATATAAATAACACAAGATAAACTTAAACAAATTGTAGTTAAAACTTTTCCATATTCTGCAGTTCCTCCTGGTTCTTGAATACATAAATACATAAATATTTTCCAAAATTTAACAAAATATCCTTTTAATATTATTATAATTGCATGTATTATTAATCCAATATATAAATGAAAATTTTGTCCTTTTGAATCATTTTTTAATAAATAAAAACCATAATAATAATCTAATATTATTATTATTGCTATTGTAGATATTATATATAATCTAGGATGTACTAAAAATATTATAAACATAAATTTAAAATTCTCATTATCACGATTAAAGTTTATAAAACCTAATTCTGCTCTTAAATATATTGTTTCATTTGATATATCATATAAATTTAAATGAGATGTTTTTTCTATTATTTCATTATCTTTATAAACATCAGTTTTTGGAAATTCATAAATTAATTTTGAAGTATAATTTTCTTCAATATCTTCATATTTATAAAGAATATAATTATCAATAATTTGTTTTGTATCATTTCCTTCTTTTATATTTTCAGAAGAAAAATAAATTTTAGTAATAACCATATTATCAGTTTTTTGATTTGTAAAATGAAAATATAAATTTTTTTCTTTAAATTTTAAAGTTTTATAACCATCTAAACTTTTATTATTATTAATAATAATATCATTAATTGGACATTCATTTTCATTTTCAATACATAAAGGATTATTTAAATTATCTAAAATACCACATTTTCTATAACCACCTTCACATTTTTTTTTATCAAAACTACTAATTTGTTTTAATAATCCTAAATAATTTTTTTTTAAATTATATTCATAAAAATTTGTCCCATAAATTTGATATAAAGTAGAAGGAAGAATAGTATAAATTTTTTTACATTTTGCATTTATTTGAATTTGATTACATAATCCTTTATAAATAGTATTTTTATATTTTTCAGATAAAGAACAATCACATCCTTTTCCAGTTCCTTTCCATTCTCCTAAATTAGTTAATTCATATAAATTATTTGTTTGATTAGTTGAAAAATCTATTAATATATTTTGTTCATAATCATTTATTGTTTCATTTAAATCCCATAAATCTGAAAAGAGAAGTGGACATAATAATACAAAATCTACTGTTACATATAATATCATTAATCTAACAAATATTTGATAAAAAATAAAAGATTTTAACTTTTGTTTATAAGATAAATTGTGCATTTTTAGATTTTATTTTATTCTTTTTCAATTTTTTAAATTTTTTTTTTTTTTTTTTGTTTATTTAATTAATTAATTAATAATTTAAAGAATAATGTTTTTTTTATTTTTTTTTATATTTGTTGTTTTAGTTTTTTATTATATAAATTAATTATATTTATTTTATATTGGTTCTTTATAAGTTTCTGTTTTTTGAGTTCCATTTTGTAAAAATTTAGTAACTTGAGTTAATTTTTTTCTAACTCCATCTTCTTCAATTATTTTTTCACTAGTTTGAACTTTAATAACTCCTTCTTCCATATTACTATTATAAGTATTATCAAAACCTTGATTTTCATAATTCTGATTATAATAATTACTATCATAAGTATTTCCATAATTATTATCATAACTTTGATTATATGTATTATTATAATTTTGATTATATGTATTATCATAATTTACATTATTATAATTTTGATTATAAGTATTATTATAATTTTGATTATCATTACTTAAATTATAAGTATTTCCATAAGAATCTTGAAATTGATTAAAATATTGTCCAAAATTACTTTGACTATAATCTTCTTTAATTAATCCATTATTTTTTTGATATTTTTGAAAATATTGTCCAAATTCTTTTGGTTGTTCTCCAGGATAAATTCTTTTTCCTTCTTTATCATAAATTATTTTTTCTTTTCTTGGTTGAACATGTTGAGGTAATCTTCTTTCTTTATATTCTTGAGGAATAAATTTATCATTTCTTTTTTTTTCAAATTTACTTCCAAACCAATCTTCAGAATTTACATTAGTATTTAAAATACCTCCTCCTTTTTTTTTTGCTTCTTCTAATTGTTTATTTTTATATTCTTCTATTTCATCATATGTCATTCCTATTTTTTTATTATAATCATATTTCCAAGTATCAAAACCACTTTCAGCATTTGTTTTATTATCTCCTTTTAAATTTGCTTTTTTTAATTCTTCTTCATTATATTTTTCTAAAGAAAATGTATTTTTTTCAGAAGGAATAAATTTATTCTTCTCAAAATTCCATGTTTCTTTTCCTGTTTCTTCATTTGTATTTTCTAAGGAACCTTTCATTTTTATTTTATTTTTTTTTATATTTTTTTTATTTTGTTTTATTTTATTTTATTTAATTTTTTTTATTTTTTTGTGTTTTTTTATGTATAATTAGTTTATTAAATTATATTGTATTTATAATTAAAAAAGATAATTTAATCTTTTATTAATTTAACATTTTCATTTTCATTTTCTTTTTTAATTTCCTTTTCTATTATATTAACTTTTATATTCATATCAAATAATTTATTCATTAACCATTTTCTTATAGGTTGATCAAATAAATTAAAAGAAGAATAAGCAATAAAAAAACTTAAAATAAAAGTAGAAATTGAAACAAATAAATGAGGACTAATTTTTTCATGTGAATGATTATCAGAATAAGCTTGTTGCATATAAATTAAAGGATAATGAGTAATATATAAAGGATAAGAAATTTCCCCTATAAAATTATTTATTTTTTCAATTATTTTATTCTTTATTTCACTTCCAGCTCCAATAGAAACAATTAAAGGAAAAACAAAAATAATACAATAAAATTCATATATTCCATTAATAAATTTAATATTTTCATCTTCAATAAAAGGCATAAATAAACAAACACAAATTATTAAATAACATATTATATAACCATATTTTAATTTTATTAATAAATTATTTCTTGAAATAAATAATCCACAAAAAAAAGGATATAATAATCTAGTAAAACCAATTTGTAATTGACATAAACTTAAACTCCATCCTCCAATTAAAGTATAAGAAAAAATTTCTCTTTCTTTTAAAATATTAAAAATATCATAATTTAAACAAAGAATAAAAGTAAATCCAGCAAATATAATTAATAAAATAAATAAAATTATATTTGATATTTTCCTAATAAAAATAGCATATAAAAAATTAGCTAAATATTCATATTGTAAAGTCCAAACAACTCCATTTAAAGGATTAGTTTCTTCCCATCCTCTAATATCAAATTTTTTTATAATTGGAATTATAGTAAAACCCCAAAATAAACATATTAATATATTATAATATTCTGTATTTTGAACTAAAGGAAAAGTTTTACATTCTTGGAAAAAAAAAGTTAAAAAACCAAAAATTGTTCCAAAAATTAACATTGGATGAAGTCTAATTAATCTTCTTTTTAAAAAATTTATATATGTCATTTTTTCCCATCTATCATCATAAGAATATGATATTACAAAACCAGAAAGTAAAAAAAAAAAATCTACTGATAAATAACCATGAAAAAATTTTGTTCCATAATATGATTCACATAAATGATATATTAATACTATTATTGATGCTATTCCTCGAAGTCCATCTAATATAATATAACGAGGTTTATTTGAATGATATTTTCTATTATTCGATTGTTTCATTATTTTTCAAATTTTTTTAATGTTTTTTTTTAATGAATTATTATTTTAATTTATTTATTTTTTTATTTTATTTTATATTATTTTATCATTTTTTTTATATATTATATTATTGTTCAATTTGATATTTTTTTTTATTTTAATATGTTTATTTATTTTATAAAAATTGTTTTTTTATTTTTGAATATTTATTTAAACTCTAAACCACCAAATAATTTATAATTTATATTTGATTTATCTTTTTTTTCAGGTGTATTTAATAAAAATTTAGTGTATGATTTGTAAGTCTTTGGTTCTTTATGTAAATTCATTGAATGATGTAAATTATCCATTAAATTTTTAGAAGAATATTGTTTTTTTATATTAAAATCACTATTAAAATGAGTATCTGAATAAGGAGTTAATGTATTTTTAAAATTAGGATCATTTCTAATTTCATTATTCAATGAATTTAAATAAGAATCATGACTCCAACAATTATTATATTTACAACTATAATGTTTATCTTTTTTAAATGAATATGAATTATTAATTATTGGATTAGCATATTCACTAAAACTTTTTCTTTGTCTAGTAATATTTAAATTAATATTAGTTTTATCAAAAGGATTATTATTATTATTATCAGTACTAAAAGAAAAAGATTTATATTTATTATCATCATTATTATAATTTCTATTACTATTACTTATTTTATCAAAAGTAATTGTTTTAGTATGATATTCATTTTTTTCATTATTTTTATAATCTTCATCTTTTATATTTATATTATCTTCTTCTTTTAAATTAACATTAATAGTAACAGGCTTATTATCTCTTTTTTCATAATGTTTTTTTTTATATTTAACTTTTCTAAATCTATTATTATGATATTTAGGATAATATCTTTCTTCATTCATAATTTTATATCTTATAAATCTTCTTTGTTCTAATTCATCTAAATCTCTTGCAAGATTAATATCACTTAATTGATAATATCTAATAGGAGGTTTTTTAACTTCTAATTTCTCAATAATTTCATTTATTAAATAATTATCATTATTATTATTATTACAAGAATTATCATAATTTATAGTTTGAATTGGAACTTTTCTTATTGTTCTTACAGTTATTGGTTGAACTGGATAATTTGGTAAATTATTATATAAATAATCATTATAACCATTTACATTAAAAACATTATTACATTGAAAACAAATAACTTTATTAGTATCAAAATCAATTTTATTTGAATAATTACAAAAAGGACAAATTGCAACTGTTTGATTATAATAATCATCTCCTTCTATTGTTATAGTATTATTATTACAATTATTACAAGGTTGATAATTATTATTATTATTAATTTCATTCATTTTATTATTTTCATTATATAATTTTAAATTTATTAATGTTTCTTCTGGAACTTGATTTAATGCATTACATGAAGGACATTGAACTACTTCTTCACCATTACTTATTAAAGTTCTATTACAATTATGACATAAAAATGGATATATTCCTTGTTTTCCTAATTCATTTATTAATGGTTTCAAATTTTCTGACATTTTATTTATTTTTATTTTATTTATTTTTTTTTGCTGTTTTGAGCATAATAATATTTTTTTTTAAAGAATAAAAAAATAATTAATTTAATTAATTTTAAAAAAAGAATAAAAAAAAAATTTTCAAACCAAAGAAAAAAAAAAAAGAATAAAAAAATGATAAAATATTTTTTAATCTCCTTTTTCTTCCATTCAATAAAATCAATAATAAATCTCTCAGATTATAAATATCCTCATCCAGAAGAAGAAAATTCAGAATATTATACAATATCAATATTTCAAACAAATGATATTCATGGATATGTTCTTCCAATAGAAAATATAGATCCAAGAACTTCAGAAAAATATTATAGAGGAGGAGTAGAATATATAAGTACATATATTAAAATATTAAAAAAAGAATGGAAAGAACGTTTTATTTGGTTTGATATTGGAGATTCTTTTAATGGAGGAGGAATAGAAAATTTTATATCAAAAGGTCAAATTTTATTAGATTTTTATAATTATAATAATTTATCTGCAATAACTTTTGGTAATCATGAATTTAATGAAGATGTTGATCCTTTAGAAAAATTAATGAAAAAATCTAATTTTGATTATTTAATTGCAAATATGAGAAATTTTTCAACTGGAGAAAGAGAATTTATGCCTAATCAAAAAAAAAGTAAAATATATTATATAGGAAAAATAAAAATTGGAGTTATTGGTATTTCTCATACAAAAACAGAAAATGTAGATACAAGAAGAAGAAAAATAGAATTTTTACCATATAGAGAAACAATAATAAATGAAAGTATAATATTAAAAAAACAAGGAGTAAATGCTATAATATTATTAGCACATTTTGGTATTCATTGTATGAATAATAAAAAATTTGAAGATGTAAGAATATTAAAATTAAGAGATAAAAATAGTATAAATTGTCCTTGTGATAATTATGAAAATTTAGAAGATTTAATTGGTTCTTTACCAAAAGGAACTATAAATTTAATATTATCTGGTCATGTTCATAAAGTTACTCATCATTGGATTCATGGAATTCCAATTATGAGTTCTTTTTCAGAATATTATGTTGGAATTGCTTATATGAAATTTAAAAAAATTAATAAACAATATATTTATTATGATACTTTTCTTGAAAATCCAATTCCACTTTGTAATAAAATTTTTAGTATTGGAAAACATTGCAGAAAAATTCATAATTTTCATTTTAAAAATAATATTATTAAAAATAAAGAAATTGGATATTTAGAAAAATTTTCTTTTCATAATCATATTATTGATATTGATAAAGATTTTTCTAATATAATTCAACATTGGAAAGATATTGTTGAAACTTATAAAATTCCTTTTTTTGAAAATGAAATTTTTTTAACTGTTGATAAAAAAAAAGAAAATATATTACAAAATTTAATAACAGATACTTATAAAAATTATACTAATTCAGATATTGCAATTTTAAATCCAGATAATTTAAGATCAAAATGGTTTCCTGGAAAAAAAAGTTTAAAAGATTTATTTGAAATGTTACCTTTTGATAATATATTATGTACTTTTGAAATGAATGGAAAAGAAATTATGAGAATGATGAATGAAATAACAAATGAATTAATGATTTATCAAACAAGTGGTTTAATAGTATTTTATAAGAAAAATCCTATGAGATTTATTACATGTAAATTTATAAATAAAAAAGGAAAAATTGAAGAAATTGATTTTGAAAAAAATTATAAAATTGCTGCTTATGATTATTTAATTGATGGAAATATTCATTTTAATAAAGTTATTAAATGGTATAAAAGAAAAAATTTAAAATGTGGAAAAAGAGGAAGAGATGTTATTAAAGAATATTTAATGAAAAAAAAAATTATTAAAAAAAATGAATTTTTAAACCCTAATCAACCTAGATTTGTAATTTTAAATTAAATATAAATATTTAATTAAAAAAAGATTATTTCAGTTATATATATTTAATAATTCTATTCTTTTTTTTCTTCTAACACAAAATATTTATATTTTCCTAGAGTGCCTTTTTTTCGAACAATATTATCTTTAAAAGTATAAAAAATATCTTTTTGATTTGAATAATCTAAATTATGTTCAATAACATAATCATTATTCATTTCAAATAATTTTATTTTAAAATCAAAAGAATTTTTTTCTTCATCAGTTATAACTTTCCCATATTTTGGATATGAAGATAAAGGATCATATAAATAATAACTATATAAATCATAAAAAACATTACATAATAAAAATTTATCATTGATTAAAGCCAAATTCTTTAATTTATAATTACCATGATATGAATTGAAAGTATATATAATATTATGATTTTTTAATATATAAAAATATTTATTTTGATTAAGAACAAACATATCTGAACTTATTTTCAAAATCGATTCATTATAATCTCCTAAATATAATTTAAATTTTAAATCATATGATTCACTTCCATAAAAATGAACATATTTATAAAAACCACAAATAAATTCATTTGTTATATTATTTTCTTGTATTTTTTTTTTCTCAGAAAATAATTCAAAATCAATAATTCCAATAAAATCAATATTATAATTATTTTTTCCAGTAATTAAATTATCTAAATTATAAATTAATATAGAATTCTTATGTTCTGAATTATGAGTTTTTTCTTTTTTAATTAATAGTTTATTTGATGAAGTTACAAAATTTTGGAGATATTTAAATTTATATTTTTTAGTTCCATTTAATAAAGCATTATCATCTCCAATAACTGGAAATTTAATTTTTTTAATAATTAAATAATCTTTTTTAAAAATATAACAATAATAAATATAAGTCTCATTTTTAAGATTAAAAAATAAAACTCCTTCTTCAAATTCAAAAACAATATTATTTTGAAATTTTACTTCACGTGTATCATCATATAATAAAACATTATCATAATTATAAACTCTAATTAATACTTTATTATATATTGCAAATAATGAATTATTATAAAATAATAATTGATAATTTTCATATTTCTTTGATTTTTTTTTTAAATCATTCATTGTTATATATTTTTTTTTATCTACTTTTTCAATAATATCACTTATACTTTTTTTTTTAATTTTTCTTAAAGTATAATTTTTAGGTTTATCTATAATAACAGTTGCAAAATCAGTAGAAAATGTTTCAGTGAAAAAAGGATGATTTAAATATTGTTTAAATAATTCTTCTTCTAATTTATCTTCATCAATATTTTCATTTTTTTGATTAGTTACTTCAATATCAAGTAAAAAATGAAGTAAATCAAATAAACATATATTTTTATCAGGAATTCTATAATCTTTAATATCAATTGTATGATATACACTTTCTTGTTTATAAAAATGTTTTATTTTTATTTGATAATTTGGAGTATCTCTAAATAATATTAAATAAATAAATAAACCTATATTCCAATTTAAATACTTTGATTTAGGAAAATAACTTTTAACTTTTTTTGGAAGAACAGAATATACTTTTTTATAAAAATTATATTGTTTTTTAGAAAAAATTTCTAAATAAGGAGATATATATAAAAATTTTATTTCTTTATTATTATTTTTATCAATAAAAACTTCTTTAGGAGATAAAAAAGGAATAGATAATTTATTTTCATAAATAAAAGATAATAATAAATTCATTTGAATCATAATTTTTTTTATATCTTTACAAGAAAAATAATAAGGTTCTATTCCATCAATATATTCTTCAATGCTTTGATAATTTTTTATTTCTTTACATTCATAAAAAAATAATGCATAATCTTCTTTTTTTGAATAAGAATAATTTGTTAAATTAATCAAATTTTTAACTCCTTTTTGAATTGTTTTTATTTTTTCTAATTGTGAATGATATTCTTTTAAATTATTATCATATAATTTTTTATCTGATGCAATTGATAATAATAAACCACTTTTTAATCCATTAGAAGCTTTAAATATTTTATATGTTTTAATTGAGTTTTCTATTTCTATATTTGAATCTTCATTACTTATTTTATATTTTCCTAAATTTTCATAATTACCCATTTTAATTTTAATTATTTATTTTATTATAAGAATAAATTGATTTATATTTTTAAATAAATAAGAAAGATTTATTTTTTTAAATTATTTTTTTTAAATAATTACTTAAATTATTATCTTAGTTATTTCCTTTAAAAAGATATTTCAAAGAAAAAACATTTAGAAATTTAATTATTTTGGTAAAGAATATAAAGTTGAAAATATTATCATAAAACGAATTTGAATGTTAAAAAATTTGATTTATTTTATATTTTCAAACTTAAAAAATCATATTTCAATTTTTAAACTCTTTTAATTAAAAATATCATTATTAAATAAAGTTAAAAGACTTTAAATTGAGTTATATTTAATTAAAAGTTCTTAAATTCCAAATTTATATTTATAACAAAAAAAAAAAAAATAAAATTGATTTTCAAAATATAGAAAAAATCATTTTCAAAAAAAAATCCAATTTAAAAAATAAAAAAAAACAATAAAAAAAAAAATAACAAAATTAACAAAAATAACAAATATCCAAAATAATAATTCAATTAATCTAAAATATACTATAAAAAAAAAAATTCCTAATGTTCTCCAAATTAATAGATTCATTTTGTTTATGTCAAAATCCAAAAGAAACAAAACAAACAATGATAAAAATCATACTTCCAGATACAAAAACATCATCAGAATTACCAAAAAAATCATTTCTAAAAACTAAATTAAGTGAAAATACAAAATTAACAAGTTCAAAAAATCATACTGGAATTTCTATAGTTCCAATTCATTTATTTGTAAATAATTATGATAATGAATTAAATTTTCCTCATACACCTCAAAGTCATAATCAACATTTATCCTTTTCTAGATTACCTGATGAAGTTATTAAAAAAAAAATACAAATGTTTGGAACTTTTGCAGAAAGAAAAAAAAAAATTGATGAAAATGCTCTTTTTCAAAAGTTTCAAAGTAAAGTTGATACTATTATTGATCATTGTTTAAAACAAAAAACTATTAGTGAAAGTGAAGATTCAGAATGTTTTGAAAAAGAAAAATGAAAAAAAAAGATTTTTTTTTGTTTTTTTTGTTTGAAAATCTTTTTTTTTTGTATATAAAATCCAATCAATAATATATTTGATGGTTTTTAATTTTTAACTTTAAAAATGATATATTAATTTATTTATTTGAAATATAT